>APFE030130099.1:0-51735 GCA_000404065.3 Pinus taeda
TATATAATTTTTTTCATAGTATTTTTTATATAGTGTAGTAACAAGTTATAAACATGTAAATATTTTTATTATCATTTTGTTAAAAATATGTAAATATTTTTGTTATTATTTTGTTTAAAATTTTATGTACAATAAAAAAGACTTAACCTAATTTTTTCTTTCCATTTTTATTTTTTAATTTACTCAACCATATTATCCTATTATATTTCCCTATCTACACCTACAAAAATAGGCGGCACAAATTTTATCTTAGCCATATAAGTTTTAGTATGTGATTCACAGAAAATGAGGCTTTTATAAGTTTTTCCCAATTTATCTTTTATCTCATAAATTCTTTCTTTTATTCATCACTCTTTCTTTTCTTCATCATTAATGAAGTCATATACATCACTCTTTCTTTTCTTCATCATTAATGAAGTCATATACATCACTCTTTCTTTTCTTCATCATTAATGAAGTCATATACATCACTCTTTCTTTTCTTCATCATTAATGAAGTCATATACATCACTCTTTCTTTTCTTCATCATTAATGAAGTCATATACATCACTCTTTCTTTTCTTCATCATTAATGAAGTCATATAAACATTTTAAGTGTTAGAAATCTTGGGTTCATGGACACTTCCACTTTCTTCTTCTGTATGTATGCCTTTAAATTTCCTTGCCCTTTTTCTAATTTGAGAATCTTGTTTTCGGTTTTCCGTAACATATTAAGTTCATGGTCTCTTTCAGTATGGAGAATTGTCCCTTGTATTATGCAGGGTATCTTAGTTGATTGTTTTAGAATTCATTGTGTGCTTCTCTTTTGCACCCATTTTATGTTAAACATTTTACATGAAATTTCTTATGTCAACATTCTTGGATTTTTATCCACTCAATCTCTTCATTAGATATATGGAACACGTGTAAGTTTGAAACATTTTCAATGATATGAATGTGCATATATATCTCTTTTCAAAATTATATTAATAATATTCATAAGTAATCTACTCTGCACCTTGTGGGTTGTAGATCTTTGTCAAGAAAATGAATGGTAGGACCATTACCTTGGAATTTGATAGTTTGACACCATTAATAATGTAGGCCAATATCCAAGATATCAATAGAGCTTGATCTTTGCCAGAAAGAAAACTAAAGATGGACTGAGGATGGATTAACTCTTATGATTACAAAATCCATAAGGAATCTACCATTCACCTTTTCCTCCATTTGAGAGGTGGAATGCAAATCTTTATGAAAACCTTCATCTCATTATGGCATCCATAAGGAATATACTTTTCACCTTTTCCTTTGTTTGAGAGGTGGAATGCAAATCTTTATGGAAATCTTAATTGACAATACACTCCATTTGGAAGTTGGATGCTCTTGATACTATTGATAATGTGAAAGAAAATATTTAAGTTGAGTAGGAGATTCCCCCGAATAAATAGAGATTCATCTTTTCGAAGCATGTTGGAAATGGTAACTACTCCCAGATGAAGATATGGAAAGATCCACGTTGAGTGATACCTGAAGAGTTATGATAAGTTAAGTAGAGTCCAGTTTTAGAGAGTGAGTTAACTAAGTTAAGTGTGAGTCACATTGAGTTTAGTCTATATTTTGAAAAGTCAAATTTAGTGTGTGGTTGCATGTCAAAGTTATTTTGAGTTAAGATTAGTCCAAATTTAGAGTGTCATTTAATTGAGTTAAGTGCGATTCAAGTTGAGTTCAATCTATATTTGGAAAAGTTAAATTTAGTGTGTAGTTGCATGTCAAAGTTAGTTTGAGTGAGTTGGTAATCCAAAAAGTTAAATACCCATCATCAGATTCATTGTAATCAACAAGTTTGTGTGATCAATAAAAGAGTTGCAACTCATGTTATTATGTGTGTGTGAACTTTTTGTCTTTCTTGCTCCACTTTTCCAACAAATCCGTATAAGAGGGGGGTTCCACAGAGTAGTGAGAGATCTAAGGCAATCAACAATAGTCTCTGTGGAGCAAAATTTTTAAAGTCTAGAGTGATATATTAAGTGGAGAAGCTCAGGCAAGGGGACAAAATGGTGGACATTGTATCTGGTGATACTAAATTTCAAAACTTGAAAACATATGGCTTTATTTTGTTTTAAATTTCTAGGAAGGTTGATCTTGTCATTAACAGAGATAAAGAAATATAGAGATTTATTATGAGTTTGTCTCATAGAACATCGTGAGGGATCAGCAGGTATGGTGTTGGGGCCTTGTGCTGTCTGGGTTTAAAGTGGCGCTGAAGAATTTCGAAATTTTTGCTCTGGGGTTGGGGATTATTTTAGTTTCGGTGTCTCAGCTCGGCTCGTGGGTTGTAGATGGTTTGTTGGGATCGAATTATCCTACAAATTTTCCAATGTCATATCAATTCCATGGCCAATGACTTAATCAGATAACGAAATTGGGAGCTTCTCAAACCAGATAGTAATGCCACTATCTCTTGAAAGAAACATGCTTTTTACATCACTCGATCACTGACTACATATAATGAGATGGGTATAATGTTGCCAACAAAACTAACACACAAAGAATGATTATAAAATCTTAGAAATAATTAATAATAAAAAAAATATTTACAGGAGAACTATTGGCCTAGTCATTGGCCTCTCATTCCTCACTCTCACACCTACTTACATGTCCCATAGGCTCACCTAGATTTATACAAATGGATCTGAACCCAAAGTACGTTCTAGATAATAAACTAACTCCCAAAATATCTCTCATGATCCATAAAATATCTCACTTAATCACTTATCTCTAGATAATATCCAACTAACCCACAAATATTTCAATTCTTTCAAAATACTCTCAAACCTTCTCCTATTTGCAATAATTCTAATTCTCTCCTAAAACTATAGGAACATACAATACATAATTAAATCCTAATTTAGGAAGCTAACTTCTTTAATAAACATTCAACCCTAGGTTAAATGCACTACCATGAGACTCCCCAAGTAAAATAAAATCGTGGTCTCCCGACCACATATCTTCCCAAACTGATTAAATTCATCCCAGATTCCAAACTTTAGTCTGTCACTAATCAATTGCTTTTTCATATTGTTTTCATTCTATTGTTGTCTTTTTTTGCCTTCGAGGGTTCCAAACTTTATGTTGTAATTCTCCTCCTATTATTTTGATGTATATTTGTGTGGTAAAATGTATCATGTTGTTGTCCTTCTACTTCATGTCAGAATGACTTGGTTTGTGTACTTTTTTCCATCAGTTTCTTTAATTCTTCAATTTCAATATCTAATCTAGTTTCTGTTTGAATTTTATTGTTACTAACTATGAATATCATTTCATCATCTTTAACATTAAATTGCAAATTACATCCACGTTCGACATTTTCACTATTAATAATGTTTGAGAATTTCTCTTCTTCATTTGCAACTTTCTTATATTCAGGTTCCATCAACATCTTTTTTAGCAATTGTAGTTCTTCTTCACATTTAATAACCATTTTACAGTCTCTTTCGGAAGTCATTTCAAGAGAGTGGTCTTCATCCCTACATGAGACAAAATTAGTTTCTTTTCCATCATTTGGAACACATACTGCATCCACACTCCAATTTTCACATTTAAAACCAACATAATTGTTATCTTCCATCGATGATTCAATCATCATATGCAAATCTTATAAACAGATTGTGGTGCCATCTCTAGGAATCGAACCTAGTTTCATATCAACAAACTTTATTTCAACATCTTCACCATCCTCACTAATCAACACTCTTTGTTATGGTTCACAAATGCATACATTCATCTCAATTATCTGGAGTTTTTCCACTTCTCTTAACAAAACTTTCAACTTGATATTCCATCTCCTTGCAATCAACTGCTTGATTGGCCATCCAACGACCTTCTTCGTTATCCAACCATGTTTCTGACTTTGTAATAGCTCCATCAACACGTCAATTCATTCCTTCATCTCAACGATCTCTTTCTCAAACTAGTCATCATGTACGACAACTACTATGGCATTGTTGTGGCTTTTCTCTGAATTTTGCTAATGACTATCCATAGTCACCTTCATCTCCTTCATTCACAAACTTCACCTTGTTCACTATAACCTGCAATTGAACTAACACTTTACCAAGTTACTCCTTTGTAATATGCTTCCTTCTAAGCACTCCTTTGTACTATGTTTCCTTCGTTGCAAACTACTGCAATATCTCTTGTCTTTACAGTACATTGACCAAACTTTCGGGCGTTGGGTTCCACCGATCATGCCCCCATTATATTCAATGACTCAAAATCAATGCACTTTTGACTCTTTAACCCTAGAATTCTAATTTGAAATCAACTTTTACGTCAATAGAGCTTGCGTGTTAGATACAATCATGTACCTTTTTGTTAAAAATATTTCTTCTCAAATCATCCACTTATTACTCCGTGATACCTTATATCTCCATTAATATTACAAATATTTAAAATACTTTTTATAACCAGCCTTATCTTTTATAACCGGCCTTATCTCTCAAAAGATTTATTGTATGGTCACTTTTTGAAATGATCTTATATACATCCCATAACTTTATGTATTCACCTGAAAGTGATTTGACCTTTAAAATAATGTAAATTTTCCACTCCACTCACTATCTCTGCTAGATTAAAATAATCTCTCATAGAAGTCCCTTTAAAATAATCCTTTATAAAAGTACAGGTGAGAGGTATGAGTTTGATTTTTTTGTTTAACGTCTTTGAATGCAATGTAAAGCCAATTATTCCCAACGCTATGGTTCTTCAGCAGTTACATGGCTAATTCCCAATGCTATATGCCATGAATCTTTGCGAATAAATGATGGCAGATATCAACTCACTTGGCCATCTACGAATAATAAAATGCACTTGCTTCCACCACTTATGTTCAAAATTCTACTGCAATAACAATTTTAGGGTAAATTCAATTGCAATTTTAGGGTAAATTCATGGAACCTAGGTGTGACAGTCGGGAAATATTTAACCACCACTAGTGATTTTAATTCAAACCTCAGTTGAATGTGTTCCACTCATGTAGAATGTTTTGATTGACTTTCCAATGAATGAGGTTCTGCATATAGAAATCCGGATACAAAGGTAGCTGGTTAAATGGCATGGTGACATCCCATCGCGATCAACACTGTGGTTCAATATTGATGTATGTAGAGATATCTACCATATCCCTTGTCTTGATTTTCTAGTAGCCAAATATTGTGGAAGGAAACAATACATCGGAAAGGGTTGAATGTAAAACACCACTGATACCAAAATATCACGTCAACTCTACAAAGATAGTAATAGATTGAAAAAAAAAAATTCGTTCACAAGCCAAGCTTGCAAAAGTTCCATGCACTATGCAGGAGTCCAAATAATCGATATTAATTAAAACTTGAATGCAGATCTAATCTAGAGATTCGATATCACCATGTGGGATCAGATGCGACATATCATGCATATTCGGCAATCCAATGTAGTAAATAGGGTGATCTAACATTCAGTAAGAAGATCTGGAAATATAATGCAATCTTCTAGTTGTCGGCCTCTCATAATCATACCTCACAAAGCTGGAAGGAAACCTTGAAATCGACACAGTTTTCAGTAAGCCACTCAACACAGCACTACACTCTGAGCTCAACAAATATCTTGACTCTCTGTAGGATTCACCTAAACCCTCCAACTCAGTGCTCGCTTCAAAACAAACAATCTCCATATCATGTGTTGTTTCTTTAAACAATAACTTTATGCATCATTTATCCATCAGTCCACTCCATACTGAAATCGTAATGTTATTTCACAAGGTATCGGTCAGAGCATAACACACAAATCAAGTAGAGGATTTCCTGTGGAAAATAAAAAACAGAGATATAAATATATTTAAATTAGAAAAAAATAAAACCATTAATTTATTGCAATATAAATTTGTTGGCTCCCAAAACGATAACAGTGCAACGTCATACACATAGAAAAATATAAATATTGAATAATTCACCTTGGAATGTGGCCTCAGGCTCACTTCTTGCATATATCAAGATTGTGGTGGAGCAAGTATTCAATTTATTTTTTTCAGTCCTTTTCGACCATGTCTACATCAACAAGATCATAATTTCTTGTGCCTTGATTTTGATAGTCCATTCTCTTCTACGTTGATCTTTTCACCTCTCTCAAAGTGTTTGCCATGATCCACATGCATGTCTTTTCACCTTTTCTAGACCGCATTCCATGGTCCTCAGGGACACGTGCTCATTGCTAACACATTTTTGCAACCATTTGTAAGCCTTCAAATAGTCCTCCCATACACTCAATTGATGGAACTAGTAGCTTCCAACATACTCCTACACTCTCCTTGTTCTACATAACAAACACTCCCACCTTAATTTCTATGGAATAGTATAACAATCCAATGCAAAAGAATGCACAACATTTTTTCCCAACTACCCCAAATTTTCCATAGTAACTTATGCACAAATTCTTCCCACATAACAATGTCCATCCATCCAACCTATAATACCAAAATGACATAACAGACCATAGGGGCCTGCAAATTAATAATTAAACACACATAAAACTAAAACTCACACACATAGAATGCATATAAAATCTCAGACATAATTAATAATAAAAAACAATATTTACATGTGCACTAGTGGCCTCGTCATTGGCATCTCATTCCCCACTGTCACACCTACTTACATACCTCATGGGCTCACCTAAATTTATACCAATGGATCTGAACCTAAAGTAAGTTCTAGATCCTAAACTAACTCCACAAAATATCTCTCATGATCCATAAAATCTCTCACTTAATCCCTTATCTCTATATAATATCCAAATAATCCACAAATCTCTCAATTCTTCGAAAATTCTCTCAAACCTTCTCCTATTTACAATAATTCTAATTCTCTCATAAAACTATACGAAAATACAATAAATAATTAAATCCTAATTTATGAAACTAACTTCTTTAGTAAACATTCAACCCTAGGTTAGATGCACCTGCATCAGAAGAGAAAGATCAACAACTTCTGTAGGAATACTTGCATGTCACATATTGCATGTTTGATTTCCTAGCTGGTTTTGACATGCATGGCTTTGCATGTTGGTGTATGGTTCTCTTATTGTCAGTCGCATAATTTTTCAGGGTTATGACAGTGGTTTTCAACCTAGTCCAGTCTTTATCGAGATGCCATGGTATGTTGGGATGTTTATCTTAGTTCTGAGCTTTGGTTTGCCAAACGAATTTCAAAATCCATGGAATAGGTGGTCTCAAAGTTCATTCCCAGAGGGATAGGAATGCCTTGGTCGATTGTGGCAAGATACACAGTAAAGCCTAATGGAGAATTCTCAGTTTAGGGCCTAGTGATATGGGTTTGGATTATGATAAAGCCTAAGATACTGGTCTCGAGTTAGGGCCTAGTAAATCGTGATTTGATTGTGGTAAATCCTAAGAGACAAGGAGACAAAAAATTCCTCAATGATAGTGATGGATTCCGGATGGCATTCCAAGTTCGGTTTGGTTTTGATTCGACCAACGGTTTTGGTGTGATCACGGTTTGGTGAGGGTGGAGGTGGTTTAACCTCTGGATTCCCTTGGTCGTTTTGGGATTGGTTTATCCATGAGATCCCACATTCATTCTTGGAATATACCATGGGGGTGACTCGATGAAAAAATATTTGGTTCAACCATGTCTACGCTCGAGTGCTACGTGGAAGTCCTGAACTTGGTCAAACTTGCCTATGATTAATGAAATCTAAGTTTTCTTGTTTTTGCAATTGTTTATATGTGGATTTAATGGTTGTTATATATTTGTTATTTACATGGCTTTCTGCTTGCTATAAGCATCGTTAATTTACTCGTTCATGTCATGGTTATCTCATGTATTTACTTGTTATTGTTAAATTGATGGATGCAAGACCTAATTGATGTTATAACAATTCAACGGAGAAGGTCGTTATCCTTCTTGTCATGTTTCATAAGATTTTTCAGTCATTCATGCTTTGTCTTGTATCTTAGACCTATAGGTTGCATTGATGCCAAGTGTTTTAAAAACTGTTAGTCACAGTTGGGGATGGTCAAGCCTAGTCCTAAGGTTAATTTCTAGTTTAGTAGTCTTGTCATCATATCTTTGCTGGATTCTGAAGGTTATAACAATTTCTTTGCAATGGACGAAATTATGGGCTACAAAAGTGCATTGAAATCTGCGAATGCCGACATAGGTTTGTTGGGAAAAGTCCATGGACACTGGCTTGCAAGCCTGTGAGAGTGTCCATAGCTCCCTAGATGATGTCATGCCAATAGCATGAGAGCATTTAGATGTCAAGAGATCTAAAATATCAGTGGAACCGAGGGGTAGCATGCCTTAGTGGCTAAGATGTCTTCTCACAGTGTTGTTGCTAATGTGGAAGGTAAGGTTGATTTGTTCTGTCGATTCGATTTCCCTAATGTCACCAAGGAGGTTGAATCCCTTCATAGTGGCCTCTCTTGTCACATGTTTACCCCGGTTGATTGGTTACTTAGGTAGGTGTGGGAGGAGGGTGGTTACAGATGAATAATTTTTATGGCTATAATTAGGGTCAAATAATATATAGTTAGAAGTAATATATATCAAGCCAAGGGCATTGGAATACAAGTATCCTCCTCCATTTGTTGAAGAGGACAGGAGGAAAATTCAAAATAATTTATAGGATCAAATGGAAATTGTGGAGGATGGACAACAAGCTCAAATGTCTAGAGAATATCCAACAAGTGGCATCGATGCGAGCAATCGAATGGGGTCACTTGCTTCGGGAAGTGAAATTTAAAGTGGCATATCAGTTCTCTAAGTATGGTGCTACGCAAGATCTATCCTTCCATTGTAGCTTGGGAACTACGTTCCACTAGTAGGCAAGAGAAAACATTGTTTTCATGTTCTAGTAATTTTTGTTTCTTAATTTCAGTAAAGCATGATGGGTAAAACATTAATGTTTGTTTGAAATTAATGCATTACAGGTAAAACATTAATGTTTGTTTAATAAATAGTTTTGAACAAATTAAATTGAAATAAATTAAAAAAGGTCTAATTTTAGTGGTTTTTAGTAACACGTGAATGAAAGGAGAGATGTGTACGAAATAAAGTTTGAGTTGTTTTTAGTTTGATTTTTTGGAAGCTTTTCTTGTGAGTTTTTCCGTAGCAAGAAATTATTGAAATTGAATCACAAGCTTGACGAGTAACTCAAGTACAATCGAAATGCCCTAGAAGTTTTTTGGAGTGTTGAATCCATATTCCAACACCAAACAAGTCATTTCAGATAAAATCTGGCAAGAAATTATCGAAATTGAAATCACAAAGTTAATGGATAACTCATGTGCAATTGAAATGCCCTAAAAAAATTTCAGAGAGCTGAATCCATATTCCAGCACCAAAATGTCCTAAAAATCGCACTAAAGACCACTCCAATAAATTTTCCTTCGCACACAACCATCTTCGGCGAAACTACTTCCATTACAACACACTCCTATTCAGCACAACTACTTCCATCCTCGCAGTATCTCTTGATGGGCCTTGTCTATGAAGATCATGCATTCAATTTCTCTCTCGCAAGAACCTGTAATGAGTTCATACACCTGGGTGGCGCGTTTTTGTGCTTGGTCAATTTGGCTCTTCCTCCATGAACACATAGGGCTTTCTCTTGGCAAAAAAGTTGACTAAATAAGCCAAACTGCCTGATAGGGTTGCACTCGTCTACATAAGCCACCATTTTTCTTCATATCTTGTGTTTGATAGGGTTGCACTCGTCTATATAAGCCAACATTTTTTTCTTCAAATCTTACATCTAATAGGGTTGCACTCATCTTTGTTTCTAGGCCTCTACCCAAATTGAGAGTGCTAAATACAACTTCTCAATTGTCACACAGGAATTCTTTCGGGTCTCCCATTTATCTTCAAACTTGAGACGAGCTTGCATAATGGCCTTGTTGGGCTATGAAATCGCTAAAACACTCTCAATATTTGAAAGGATCCTTCTACTAAGCCTCTGTTGTCAATGTTAACCTTGGTTCTAAGGCGAAATTTTCTTCATGAGTGTGCCATGCACACACTAGCTTCAAACGAACAAAGATGAGGAGGAAAAAACAAAATTGATACTAAAATTACCCTTGCTCAATAGCTTAAGAAATTTAACTCTCATAAATGTTGAATAGTAGCAAATGAATGAGAGTGGCATAACCCACCTTCATACATTGAAGGATATTGTGTTCCAGGGGATGCTGGACACGAAGAATAATATTGGGGATGTGGTTCAGTTAGTCAGCGAGTCGACCACTTGATAGGATACTCTTTTAACTTGTACGAGTGTGCACTCCTCAATGTATTGGATGACTTTTTCCCAACACATTATGTGGAAAGTGGCTTTCCACAATAATATTTTGAATTTCAAGTCAAGAATGCCAATCACAATTGTCAAATCCCCTTCTATGATAAATTTCATGAATACTATATTAAGGGATTCCATAATGCTAAGGATGAGAACATGAATCCTATATCAAGGGCTTCCATAATGCCGAGGATGAGAACATGAATCCTATATCGAGGGCTTCCATAGTGCCGAGGATGAGAAATTCGGCCCTGGAACCACCTTTCATTCGAGCTTGCCCACCACCACCTCTTGTTTTGGTTTTCGCAATTGCCAATTTCTCAAACTGTCTTGTTAATCTATAGGCTGTAATCTCAAGCGCAATCTAGAATCTATATATTAACTTTGCCAAGTTGTCATAGCTTTTCTTAAGTAGGGTTATGGGTTTAATTGACCTACATCAACACTAAAATATATATTTTTAATAAGGTTGTGTGATGTGATAGGTAAAGGTATGTGAATAGATATATTGTTGTTAAAGAATTTTATCAATTCTTCTCTAGCAAGATCTTTTGAGGATTTCGACTATTCTGATGTGGAAATGAGTAGCTCATGTGAAGCTCAAATACTTTTTTTGGATGGCCTTTTTCAACTTCATTTTGATTTGGGAAAATTGGATTGAAATGGGCTTTATTGTCCCACGCAGATGTCAATTGTGTGGGGTTTTTTTTGATGACTCGATCCATTTATTTTTTGACTGCTTTTTTTCCAAAGAGGTTTGGTGGTGTGTTGTTGACAAATTCGAGAATATTGTGGATTGGAATTGGAAGTCCATTTCTTACCTAAGACTTCCTTGCACAAGCCCTTCAGTACTATCCCTTTGTATGTACTTTAGGGGATTTAGAACTCATGGAACGTTGTTATATTTGAGCACAGAGTCCACGATGCCTCTGCCACTTACCTCAATATCGTTGGTAATATTTTGGAGATTGGCCCTTTACTACCTCGACACTCTAGGCACTGAGTATCCATCAAATATATGGGAGATTCCTTCCCATTGGGTTTTTTTTATGGTGCCTTGAATTCTGGTTTATGTGGGTGTGTGGCTCTTATCAAACTTAGCCTTGATCATGAATATTTCATTATTGGCATGGGGGGAGGGGACAAATTTCAGGGGTGAGATTGTGGCACTTTGGGGGACTCTAAAACGTGCAAAATTTCTAGCAAGTTGACTCTATCAAGATTTTTGGGCACTCGAAATTGATCATTGATTGGTTGTTGGGTAAGAACTCCCTCCTACTTCAGTGGATGGACCACATATTGAAAATCATTCCTTCATTCAAAGACATCTCTTTTGTTAATGTTTTTAGGGAACAAAATAGGGAGGTTGATGTTGTGTCTAAGTGTGGATTTCACTTATGTTTTGGTAAAATGTTTTATGAAATGTTGTTGTATGGATCAATTTGCATCGAGGGCTCCTTCAATCTATGATTCATAGGTTTTTTTTGTGTTTTTTGTCATTCTACTAGTTTTATTTGGATGCACTATTTTGGTCTATGCTAGAATTTTGAAATGCGTTTTAGAACTGTTGGACTAGCTGTGTATTTTGGAAATTATGTTTATTTATGCACCAATCATAACTATATGTTTACCTTCTGATGAGGATTCACGTCCTCCTTTTTTGTATCAAACACCTTTCTGATGAAAATGTTAAGTTTTTTTGTCATTGAGTAAAAGGTAAAAGCTAGAATTATATACGACAGTAATAGAGTTTAGTCACTTCGAAAAATTGGAGGAGACACACGTAAATCATTATCATATGGCCAAGAAAACCTCGGCCATTGATAGACAGTTCATAATTTGTGAAACACAATTTCAAAAAAGGAAAGGGATTAAATATTTCTTCAGAATTGTTGAGTTGAGGTGCAGAAGTCTCTTTCACATCTATCTCCTTCCACATGTTCGCATAAACCTTTTAATTAAATATATTAATTTTTATATACAATTTTAACTTTAAATAATTATTAAATACATAAATTTATTACTTTTTAAATTCATAGATTGAAAATTATTAAAATATAAATATAAATATTATTAGTTCATTGTGCTTAACTAAATATAAATATAATAATCTTTTAGATAAGTGAAGTTTTCTTACTAAACTAAGTTCAAACATCTCACGTGGAATCTTCTTTGTCAAGCGAAAGATGTCGAATTTTATCTATCTTTTTTTCACACGTGCAAAGGAGTTGAAGATATAGGAGGGTCGAAGTTGCAGAACTGAAGCTAGGTCAAAATTATCAAGTAGCTAGGCTAAAATTCTAGAGTAGCTGGGCTGAAATTTTGTCTTCGATGCAATATTATTGTAGTTGACTTTTGGAGTATAGAAGAACAGTTTGAGAGTTGACTAGTTGGAGTGAGGAAGGTCTTTTGGTCTAAGGTATTGGTCCATCTCAAGTTGATTTACTACTGGAAGAGTTTGACTCGTTTTTCCCCTATATAGGGGTTTTAGCCCTAGTTGAATGCCTACATGTGGTGTTGTTGATCCTCATGTTTTGATTTGATGATTGTTTGATGAAAAGAAGATAAAAGAAGAACATAAAGTGAATCAATATGACTATAAGAATATCACAAGTAATTATAAACATAAGAGAACCTTTCTAAGCTTTTGATTTTCATGCAAAAATGTTGCTCTTGGAGTCTATGCAACCTCGTGCTCTGATACCATGACAAAAAGTGCAAAGATGGAAATACACAGAGATTAGATTCAAAACTATAATTGAGTGAAGTAATATTCTCATCATTCAAAATTAGTTAAATAAAATACATAGAAGACAAGGAAACAAACAATAATGAATGACTAGAGAAAGTTCCAGCTAAACTGGACTAAACTCAAGTGAAACAAAAATGATTATGACAACTAGTAGAGAATAGGACTAAATATCATGAATCTAGCAAAAAGTAATATTAAGTATCTCAACAGACAAGTGTTCCAAATGCAATTGCATGTGCTAGATCCAATGGTGAATAATAGGTATCAATTAATGGTCAGATAATTCCCACAAGTCCATGAGATGAAAAGCACAACTAATGTGTACAACCATTCGAATCCCAGCACTTGATTTCAATGTATGGAAGCAAAGACTTTTAATGAAATTTTATTTTCCTTCTTTTCATTTTACATTTTCATGCGTTGAACTTTTATATTCATGTCATGTGCACTCGGGAGATAGTAGTTCTTCGAGTTTGGATGAATGAGACATTGAGTGTGAAAGAAGAGATTTGATATTGCTTCAAATAAAGGCACCCTATTTGCAAGCGCATGAATGTTTTATAACACTTTTTGGGCAACTATTATTGTCGGAGAGCACTACAGGGTTCTTTACAGCAAGATGTTGCAAAGGCAAAGGAGACAAAACATAAATTTCTTCTTCTAGAATTCCATTCAAGAAGGCTAATTTCACATCCATCTGATATACTTGCCACTTGTCTTGAGTTGTTGTGGCTAGAACTCCTCTTACATGATCTAATCTGGAAAATGGAGAAAACGCTTCTCCAAAATCTATTCACGGTTGCTACGAGAATCCTTTTGCTACAAGTCTACATTTAAATATGTCAATTTCACCTTCCTCATTCAACTTTGTCTTGTACACCGAATTACACCAATGAGATATATCACTTAACTCGACTTTACTCAACACTTAATACCCATTTAACTGACTCTCTAATTTTAGCTAACTCCTCATATGGGATTAATTAGCTTATTTTAACACTTCCGCTTAATTACGACCGCTAAACTAAAACATGACTCGTGACAACTCAAACATGCATGTTGGTCTATATCTTAGCTAGGCTTACAACACCCAAGTTTCTTCTATGAAACTGAAACACATATTTTTCTAATGACTTAGTAAATATATCAACCAATTGATCGCTAGATTTACAAGGCTTCAAGTGAACTTCTCCATTGTTCACAACTTCTTCAATAAAGTGATATCTAATATCAATATGCTTTCTCTCATGATGAAACACACTATTCTTGGATAGTGCAATCGTTGAGTTGTTGTCACAATATATTGTTGTTGATCCTTGTTGTTTCTGCTTGAGTCCATCAAATACTCTTCTTAACCACACTACTTGACATGCTGTTGATGTTGCTGCTACATATGCTTCTTATTCTAATGAAAGTGTCATAATGTGCCCCCTCTTATAGGCTCATGAAATCACACCTGAACCAAGATAGAACAAAAAACTAGAAGTTCTCTTCCTATCATCCAAACTACCAACAAAATCACTATCTATGTATCCAATAAAATCCTTCTTTTCTGTGCTAGCATACATTATGCCACAATCTCTAGTTCCTTCTATGTATCTCAATTTTTTTTTCCTGCACTACAATATGTGTTTTTTGGAGTCTCCACAAATTTGGAAATCAAACTTTCTCCTTGCATGATATCCGATCTTGTAGATATGAGATACATGAGCCTACCAACCAATATTTTGAATAGATTTGGATTGAAATTTTATCCTTCATCATCCTTGCTTAACTTTGTACTTGTTTTATTTGGTGTAGGGATATGTTTGCAATTTTGCATCCTGACTATTTTCAACTAATCCTTGGCATATTTATTTTGGCAAATAAAAATTCCTTTTTTTAGATTGCTCCACTTGTATCCCAAGAAAATATTTCATGCGACCAAGATCTTTCATCTCAAATTCTTTCATCATGGTTGCTCTAAATTCATCCAACTCAAAATCACCTGTAAAAATCATGGCATCAACATATAAGGAAACAATCGAAATTTGTCCACGCTCATTTACCTTCGTGAACAAGGTAGGTTCAATGTTACTTTTGCAAAATCCATTCTTGATCAAATAGTTGTAAATTCTTCTATACCAAGCTCTAAGTGATTGCTTCAGTCCATAGATCACTTTTCTCATGCTGTAAACTTTCTCTGTGTTACCTTCAACTTCATATCCTGGAGGTTGTTCCACATCAATTTCTTCTTCTAGAATTCCATTCAAGAAGGTTGATTTTTGTTATGAATAAAATATATAAATAACATAAATATAATTAATAAGGATAATTGTAATAATGATTAGTTAATAATAGTTAGTAATTAGGTTGAAGAGGCATGTCTAAATAGGACACGACTCTCCATGAAGAGACACTTGCTTGATATATAAGCAAGCCTCTCGTTATCATTGTAATTCATTCTTATTCACACATTTTAATATATAGTATTTGTATCCTCATGGATATCTTTATATTCCAAATCTTTTGGAGTAATTAATTTATAGAAGGAACTTTGTTCTCTTCAATTTCACATCCATCCGATATAATTTCCACTTGTTCTAAGTTGATGTTGCTAGAACTGCTCTTACAGTATCCAATCTGGCTACTAGAGAAAATGTTTCTCTAAAATCTATTCTCGGTTGCTATGAGAATCCTTTTGCTACAAGTCTAGCTTTAAATCTATCAATTTCACCTTTCTAATTCAAATTTGTCTTGTATACGCACTTTACACCAATGAGATTTTTGTCCTTTGGTAAATCAATCAAATCCCATGTATCATTCTTTTCAATAGCTTCAATTTCTTCATCAATGGCTTGAACCCAATTTGAAGGTTTAAATGAAAAAAATGTAAAATTTGAACTCACATCCAAATAATCATAAATATCTTTCAGAATTCTCATCTTTCCTTTACCATTTCTTAATTCATCACTTGATTGATTGCTGAGAGAATCTCGATCTATTGATCTCCTTGAAGATCCATGCTGTTATGAAAATTTTGGAGCCCTTGTTGGTGTGTCTATGTTTGGTGTCTTCACCTATGATTCTTACTGCTCCTTTTCTGCTACATCATCTTCTTCCATCAGTGGCACTTGTGCATCAACTGTTCTATCTACAGTTCCATTCCATGACTCTTATTCTTTGAACACAACGTCTTTGCTAATTATGGTCTTCTTTGTTACCGGGTTATACAATTTCTAAGATTTTTATTTCTCACTATAACCAGTAAATATGCATTTTCCACTTTTATCATCCAATTTTCTTCTTCGCTCCTTAGGCACATGTGCATAAGCTACATGTTCAAAGACTCTAAGATGAGACACGTTGCAAGACATACCTGATCATGCTTGTTCTAGTACTATATTCATCAAACTCTTTGTGGGAGATCTGTTGATCACATAAATAGCAAATGCAACTGCTTCTGCCCAATAATCATTAGACAAGTTTCTACCTTTCGACATGCTTCTTTCCATGTTCGTAATTCTCTTGTTCTTTCTCTCCGCTACACTATTTTTTTGTGGCATGTACCTAGTTTTAAGTTGTATTTTGATTCCATGTTGTTTGTAGTAGTCATGGAATTCCTTTGAATCATATTCTCCATCACGATCTGACGTAAATACCTTGATTTTCCAATCATTTTGGTTCTCTGGTAAGGCTTTGAATTCTTTAAACCTTGTAAAAGTTCCAGACTTCTACTTCAAGAATAAAACCCAAGTATTTATGTTATAGTCATCAATGAAAGTGAGGAAGTAACTACTTCCACCAATCAACTGTGTCCTTATAGGTCCACAGAAGTCTATATGCACTAGCTCAATAGGTTTCTTTGCTCGGTATGTGACTCCCTTTGGAAAGTTTCACGTTGTTACTTTCGCAAGATGCAACACAAGTAATAGCAGGTTCTTTGATGAGAGGTAATCCTCTGATCATTTGTTTCTGTTGTAGCAATATTAAACCAAAAAAGTACAAGTGTCCAAATTGAAGGTGTCGTAACCAATAATCATTAGAGCATGCAACTATAAAAGAACAAACCTAATCACTGTAATTCATAAGTAGAGGAAAGAGTTTGTTCGCACCTTCGCTATCAGCTACTTGCTTGGGGGCTTGTGATATATAACACATTATTGACCTTGAAAGATAACTCTGTATACTTTCTGCTCAATTGACCGACACTTAACAAATTATGTTTGAAACTAGGAACAAAATATAACTTTGAGATTTTCTTTGTCTCCCCCTGTTTGGTCATAGTGTTGACCACTCCTTTTCCATCTACATCCACAGTCTTGTCAGTCCCCAACTTTACCTATATTTTCATAGATTGATCCAAATTTGAAACCAAATTCTTATTGCTTGTCATGTGGTTACTGCAACCAGTGTCCAATAGCCACACATTATTAGAAGGTTCATGCATGGTATGGAAAGCTAGGAGCTTGGAGTTAGTACTCTTTGTAATGACATTAGGTCTCTCGTTACCTTGATCAGCTATGTTCTTCCTACAATCACGAGCATCTTGATCAAATGTATTGCAATAATAGCATCTCACCTTTGATTTGTCAAATTTTTTATTATTGCTCAAATTCCTGCAGTTGCTTCCACTTTCATGTTCATGCTCTTTTCAACCATAACTCTGAGCACAATATCTTCTGCCTCGCCCTCTACCTCTTAATCTACTTCTTCCTCAACCTATGTCTCTTAAAATAGAAACCTAGCTTTTGAAAGTGGTTTCTAAAGTCAAATCCTTATTTCTGTCTATCCTTGTCTCATGTGATAGAAGTGATCCCATCAACTCATCAACTGTTAATGATGCCAAATCCTTGGCTTATTATATTATTGCTACCACAACATCAAATTTGGTATATAAATATCTGAGGACATTCTCAACCAATTTTTGATCTTTAATATCTTCACCATAAAGTTTTAACTGATTTACAACAATTATGGCTCGATTCGTGAAACAATTGATGTCCTTTGTCTCCTTCATCTACAGACTTTCAAAATCTCTCCTAGTATTCTGCAACTTAAAAATATTGACTTTGGCCATACCTTTATAGTTTGTCACTAAAGCATATCATGCTTCTTTTGTTGAAGATGTGATAATAATCTTCTAGAACACTACTTGGTCCACTCCCTGCTAGTTTTAGGTTTGAACATGTTTACATCCAAGAATTTCATTTGTCACTCTGCTAAGAGAGGTAATTTCTCTCAATTTTGGTGAAGTTATTTAATGGTGATTTTTCATTTTTCCTGTATCCTCCAGTTTTATATTTTCTAATTGTTTCCCACTTATTCTTTTGATTTCAATGTAGGTACTCAGTTTGGCTTCAATGTGAACCATCACAAGCTTTGTCTCATTTAGGCCTCCATAATTTGGATTTGAGGCTACCATCATGAGGTATCTTTTTCTTTTTCTCTTTAATTTCTTCTGTACAATTGGGTTTTACATTTTTCGTCAATAATTCTTATAACCCTTGCTCTGTTTAAAGGTACAAATGTGACTACAGATAGGATTCACTCATCTCTTGTGTTTTGACTCATGAAAATTACTTGGTAGGCTTCCTCTTCCTTTCCTTTCCATTGTGGCATAAACTTCCTTTTACAATTTCAATCCTATGCTGTATTTTGACTTGGGTTTTTCTTCGAATATGGAATAGATTTTGGGTATACTCTATCTTTACTCCTTAGTCAACTCATTATTTTAATACTAAATTGACATAATAACAATTTTCTAGGATTTCCGTGCAAATTGGGATATTTTTCCAATATAACCCTAGAGGGTTAAGTTTAAAGTTGTTGTATATATTTTCCATGGCTATCCATGGCTAATGCACCAAAATCATTTACCTCATGAAGCCTCTTAGATTTTGATAGTGGGTTTTTTATTTCCATAGATTTTTAGTATAATATAGTACTAATATGTGTATCTCCTAGAACCCACAACTTTGGAGAGGATAAAATGATGCTCTTACTCTTAGGTGTATATTTAATTTTTTCAGTACTTCTTACTTTATAAATCTATATAATGCACTTCCCATGTTCTAATCCATTGTCTTTGTATCCATGGTTATATGTACATTCTCCAAGAGAAATGGTTGCACTAAGGCATTCTACTTGTTCTGGATTTGACTTCAATTTTTTTGCTCCATATGTGGGAAATCATCAATTCATTCTTAATCTCTATGAAGTTAATGTGGATTTCAACTCTAAACTTTTATTCATTGATTCCAATTCAGGGTTTCTTGTTTTTCTAATGATGTAATGGTCATATTTTTTTTCTAGAGTCTTAGATCTTGGTGTATGAAACTTATTTGTGACATACCTTATAATTGTGTTTATAATTTAAAATAAAGATAAAACCCGCATTTTGTCCATGGTTAAAGTTATACATATTGCATTTGCATTAATCATTCTCTTTTTTTTACCTTATAATTGTGTTTATAATTTAAAATAAAGATAAAACCCGCAATTTGTCCATGGTTAAAGTTATACATATTGCATTTGCATTAATCATTCTCTTTTTTTTTTACTCTACTCTAATTTCCTGATATGAGTTTGAGCTTGTTTATAGTAATATGAACTGGAAACGTAATAAGTGAATCATGTATAAGAAAATGAATCATGTTAAATTCTTATGTATATAATAATTTTATTTCTATTGGTATTTGACTTATCATCGACCTCCTATGTATCAGATTGATAAGTTTATTATCTTTCAGATTTCATATGGTATTTTTATTCTAGCTCAAATAATTAACTACTATACCATACCAATATATTGTATTGATGATTTTAAACCATTTTAAATACATTTATTATGAGTAATATATTTAAACCATAATAAATAGAAGTGAAATAGAATTGTACTTTGAAAGATTTGACCCTAAGATTGTCATCGGTTTCTTCCTCCTCATTTAAAATCTCTTCATTGTATTCTTTAAAGAGAAAATATATCATGGATTATTGAATAGTCTAATCATTACTTCACTATATACATATATTTCTGGTATACTTGGGATTTGATTATACATACCCATTTTCAGAAAGTGGGAAGAGTACAAATAAATTTATATATTTATGTAATTTCACTGTAACCCATAACCAACTCTAATAAACTTAGAAACAAATGGCTAAATTACTCAATCTACAGGAAGATTTTAAGTATACCATACTTCGTTAATAGAATCTATGGTAAATTACTCACTTGTTCCATGTGACGGTTTTTCCTTATAGACATTTGTGTTCGATTAATAGAAGTCTATTTTAATATCCACTATGATATATGTTATATACACATGCATAAAGGTGTATCGATTTCTATTTCGATAAATTTAATAATCCATTACAATGTACAGGTCTAAACTCTATCGAATAATGATTAAAAGTAATTCATTCCCTTCATATAGCTTAAGAGAAATATTTATTTTTCCCTTCATCCCCCTGCATGGTATGATCTCTAACTTTTATCACTATTTGATGATATAATCAATATGTTTATTTCAATTATCAATCTCAGCATAATAAATAGTACACATAAAATAACCATAATATAAATTAAAGGAATACTCTATTTACACATGTAAAACTTGTCTCATATACAATTGATTCTTTAACTCAACATTCACTCTAGCTCCTCACCATAGTGACATTAAACAACCATAAGATTCAAAGATTCAACATGTAAGGAACAAAAAATCATATGTCTAACCATAATTAATTGCTTGGGAAATAATGAGGAAAAAAGCACGTTCCCCCAACCATGAATTTCGACGAATAATTCCCCCCAAGGTCAAACCTTCTTGACTCCAAGAATCAGCAACGTTCTTATTTTATTGTGTGGTTTTTTTATAAATATTTCCAACAAATTGTTTCCTTAACACCATATTACTTTAATGGTCTGCATCTTTTAGTTAACTAGGTTTTTTGTTTTTATTTAACAAAAAATATTTATTTTTCTTAAAAGCATGCATTTTTCTCCAAATGTGCTTTATTTTCTTTTTATCCAACTTAGCATTTCTCTCCAACTATATGTTTAACATAATACTTGTCTCCCATTATGATAATTTATTTAGCAACTTTATCCTTGGGAATTTTAGGAGAATTTTTTGGGAAGGTTCACCATATGGACTTAACCACTAAAATGTTTTTTATAAATTGGCAAGAAATCTCTAATACTCAATTTCTCTTTCATGAATGTTAGCAAACAAATCATTTATTAACTTACTCAAATAAAAATTAATTACATAATCAGATAGTTTAAATCCTAACTTCCATAGCCATTAAATTTAAACAATACATTAATAATCTAAAAATAGACATGTCTTAAAAAGAAAAACATAGGGGTGTCACACACCCATGATGACAAGGATTGGGATTTTGGAGGAGGACACAATTTCAATTCTTGGTAAATTGGTGATGGATCATGTTGATAGCTAGATTTATTAATTGGAACTCCCAAGTGGAAATATGTTAAACATGATCACATCAAGCCCACCTAACATTCAAGTCCAATTTGGGTCAAAGTCAAGTAAGTATAACATCAAATATATTTGAAACCTTGGGGGGATATTTATCAATATACATGACTATCAATTCCTTTGTAGGGGAATTTACCCATCCATTCAATTTGGTTGAATTAATCACTGTGATTTGATATTTGGTTTTCTGCACCTTGATTTTGGTGCAAGGAACAATCATCAAGGATCTACACAAGATCACATATTCATTACTAAAGTGCTAATTTGTGACCTCATGTGTAGCCTACCCTTCTTTTCCTTCAAGGATTTAGATCTGGAATTACTAGGACAATATTACCAAACAACTCTTACAAAAAAAGGAAATTCATTAAACAAAAATTGAAGATTGTTAATTCTCAACTTGCTAACAATATCAAGATACATTAGGTAATGAAACTAGAGGACTTTATGTTAGTCAATTGTTTCTAACAAAAAATGATTGGGGTTGGGGGTTATCCCTTAAGTTCTATATTCCATGAAAGCTCAATTCCATGATTGGAAACCCACACCAAGTTATGTTTTATGATAAGGTTTAATATCTACTTTGTACATTAGGGACTATAGAGGACATAAAAAAATTTCTCCATAAAATCAGGAGGTGGGGTTTTTGGGTCCTACATTTTAGGAAATCACATCTAGATTTCAATGCCCATTCATCACAAATTAACTTTATTTTAGTTTTGTTTTTTTGTCTTCAATAGGTATTTAAAGGATTTGGAAAGAATTAAAGTCTTTCTTGTGAAGTGTATAGCTTTTTTCATTACTTTAGCTATATGAACATTGCTAGGATTCTAGTGGGACTTGAAATCTGAAAAGGTTTGGTTGATTCCATTATACTATATAAGGATCACCAACTTTTCTTCTAATATCTGAACTATGAAGGGAACCCTTTTAAATGTGGTCTATTTCATGAATATGGGCATCTAGCTGGGGATTGTCCTCTTTAAGACAAAATAAATTATAATTTCTAAAGATTCTTAATAAAAAAAATACTTAGCCTAATATCCTCGAAAGAATGTTCCTTTTCAGCTTTCATAGAAAAAATCATGTAAAGGAAACTATGTGTCAAACAAACTAGAAAATGAGGTGCAAACCCTTTATCATGAACATCCCCTGGTTCATATGCAAAGTCCAACATCTCAATATGTTTGAAAATAATTCTAATGAATTTCTTTTCAGTTATTTTAAAATAGAATTAGAGAATTAATCCTTTGATCAACGTAGTGATTTCTTACCTAGCTTCATAAGGATCATTATTCCATAACTCCTTTAACTGAGTACTTTCAATGGATTTTTTTGGGGTGTATGTTAAGAAAAAAAATCCAAAATTCAACATTGTCTCAGTTAATAAGATGATGGAATAATAAATTCTAAGTGATTAGAAGACCTTTGAGGATATCAAATATAACCTAATTCTTACGTCCATAGGCCAAGTCTTAGGAAGGATTGAGAGAGTCTTAAGCCCCCTAGTAGACAAACGATCCAACGCAATATAAATTATTAGAACATATTTCCTTTCTAAATTATAATTTTATAAGTGCACAAAAAGAATATTTTATTAGTTTCCTTAGAGAAAATTCTTGTAGAGACATTTCGAATTGATATTAATAAGCCCAAATTACAAATGACTAGCTAATTCCTCAAATAAATTGGCTATGAGAAGGTTAGTCAAGATTCATATTACTTTTATTTTCTTCTTAAAATAATTGATAATAGATGGAGATAAGGTAGTTCAATATTTATCCAAGCTCTTTAACGGGCCAACATTTGTATTCTTACTCTTTTTATTTTGCATCCTAGATATGGCCATCTCTCATTTCATTAGATATTTGCAAATAAATTTCTTTCTGGACTATTTATTTTCCTTTCGCTACGTGGAAGGAATACTATAAAATTATTTAATAACCATTTGGTCCATAAACGAATAGTGATGGCTAGATAACACATGAACTTCTGCCTTAGTGCATATAAAATTAAGGGTTCACTCACCGATGGTGTCAGTTTATCTATTTTCTTCATAGTTAATTTGATGGGAAGGATCGTTGGATATAGATCCATACAAAATCAATCAAAATTGGACCAATAGGAATAATGTTAAAGAAACAATGGCAAAGAGGTTAGATACTATTTTTTCTTTGAAATATTTTCTTGAAGAGGCACTAAAATTTGATAGTGAGTTTACATTAGCATTATGACCAGGGGTGATAATTGATCAAAATCCAATGATTATGGAGATCCCACATACATAAGGGAAGTCATCCAACCCTTTAGAGATAAACCTTGAATGGTCGATGGAAGAGGACATTATGAGAAAAATCAAATATTCTTGGAAACCCTTTGAAGAATCTCTTATTGTATCAACAACTATGTGATTCTCCCAAAACTTGAAAAATTTCAAGTAAGTGGTAATATTATAGCCTAGGCAGAACAAAAATAATGATATATATTCAAGGAAGGTTGAAGATGTTTTATTCTCTAGATATATTAGGGATGGATTTAGGTTTTGAAGAAAAGTCAATAAACTACGAAAAACTAGCTGGAGTGAAGAACAAGACAAATGTATTGTTACAAAGAGAAAAAATGGTGTCTAAAAAGTAGGCAAATATGGCTTGAGGAAAGTGGCGATAATACAAAATGTTTCCGTATATTTTCCAACTATAGGGAAAACATAATGCAAGATTGAGAAAGGGAATGGATCTTAGGATATGACTTGTGGATTTCTTTTAAATCACATTTAAAAGGGTACATTGTTTTGAATCCATATTCAAATATCTTTCTTTTGAAACCAACATGTAAATTATCCATTTATTTAGCTTGTTCCCTATATTCATCAAACTAGATGATAATCAAGCTTTTATGGAAGTGGTGGGGAATAAGGAGCTTCTTGGAACCCTCCAAAGATTCTCGAAGGACAAGAATCTTAGGAAATATGGTGTCCCTATAAAATTATCTCTTTTGTTATGATTTTATTGAATAATATCTTAAAAGAGTAATGAATTCCCTAACATTCCTAAGAGAAATGTTGGCAACCATCAATACTACTGTTAAAAAAATTAACCCAAAGTTTGATAATGCATCTTGTTATGAAAACCTTCACCCAATCCCCTTATGCAATTGCATTTACAAATAATCTAGACAATTATCACAAGTAAGATAAAAGTATATCCTTTATTGTCACTTCTCTCCTAAGTAGTTCGAATTCATATAAGGGAAACAAATCTATGAGGTAGTGCATGTTTATCAAAGTATTCTACGGTTGACAAAGAATGATAATTTAAAGGTAATGATTATAAAAGTATACCTTCTAGTATAGGCATAAATATTTATCAATTTAATCTTTTTCAAAATTCCTATTGATGGAATCATCCTCATCCTCATACCCACACCCCAACCTTTCTTCAAAATAAAAATTATAATTAGGTATGGATTTCAACTATTCCCACTTCTCTTTGTTCTAGAAATATAAGGTCTCAGTAGATTCATTAAGGCATCCTCAACAAGTGGAAACATCAAAAATATTCTCATAGGAAACTCTTGGATATCATCTATCATTTATTTTTTCAAGATGATATCATTCTTTTTTATAATGACACCAAAATAATTCTTGACATGAAAGAGATTTTGGATCTCTTCTATCAAGCCATTGTACGAAATATCATTCTAACTATATCAATGATTTCTTTATGGGGTCATTTGGAGGAAAAGAAATTATATATCTCCTTTGCTTTTTCCTTTCCTATAGCGAATATTTATGCTAGCTTCAAATATGTATGTTTGAATTTAAGGTCCAAAATGTATCTACAAATGTGACTATGAGTGGCTAATTATGAAGGTTCAGAAAAAAAATCATCACCTAGTGAAAAAATGGATTTCCCACAAAGGAATATTGATTCTAGTTAACTTAATCCTCAACGATGTCCTAGCCTACTTGGTAATCCAGTTTCCAAATCTCATAATGTTCCTTAGAGTGGAGTAAGTATTTATTTTATCATTTCGTTTATGCATGTGGGTGAGTGAGAGTGAGAGGGAGAGAGAGATAGAGAAGAATGGTTTTAGTATCCTCGAGAAAAATTCCAATTCCAAAATACTGAGGCAGTTGGGGTCTAAAAATGATTTGCAACTTCTTCATGGAAATTATTAGAAAATAACCTTTTGGATTCTTTTAGGTTTGTCTAAGCAAAGATAAGGAATTATTACCAAATTTTATAATAAATTGTGTTAGAAATCCAAATTATTGGAAAATGGTTGGTATGGAATGTTGGGAAGGGAGCTAAAGCTTAGGTAGGGATGGGTGTAATGGATTTAAATAAAATAATCTTTCAAATTGTATCCTCGTTCACATATGATCTGAAATTATAATTCTATTACACTTTAAGGCATATTTGAAGGGGACCCTCTGATAATAAACCACAACAACGATGGGTCACTTCAAGGGAAAAATATCTCATGAAAGAGTATGAGGATATTTGGGAGGCCTATATTGATAGCCTTACAAAATTATTTATCATTTTGACTAAACAATAAGGTGAGATTAATTGTTCCCTAAATCCTTCTGGGAGAAACAAACCAAATATCGATTATAATTCTCTTGTATCAAAAGGTAATTAAAACCCACCAACCAAGTGGGTGAAACCAATAGGGAAGTTTATTTTTTAAAGTAAATCCAAAATATTCATGTGGGTCCTTTTGAATATTATAAACTTTAACTCGAGGCAGGGTATAGAAAATAAGCTTTGAAATCCCTGTTAAATATTTTTCCTTTCGATATTATATAGAATTCCTTTTTTTATCTCATCATATTTTCTCCATAATTGGAGAAAAGTACAAGAAGAGATAGAGGAATTATTAGGCCATCATAACATTTGTAAATGGAATACAACTGAAGAAGCTTTTAGGAGATGTTGTTAGAGTAAGGAGGCATAAAGTTGTAATGCCCTCATAATCACTTATGCTCAGAAATTGAATTGGCCCAAAACCGTAATCATTTTGAGGGAATTTGCCACTATCCCTCTCAAAGGTGCCACCAAAAGTCTACAAATCTTCTATCATTCCCCAAAATCTCAAATATTCCTCCAAAACAATACGCAGTAGGACTCATAGATAAAGAAATCATTTGGCTAGTTTTGATGGAGCATCATATTGAACTCCTAGGAGAGGTAAGGCAAGGGGAATTGTACTTTTTCCCAATCCATAACACCTCATTAAAAAATGGAATTCTTCTTGTAAAAAACAAATTTTGGGAATTTGTAACTCTCAAATTGGTTATAATTCTATTTCAACAAGGAGTTATATAAATTAAAATCTTTGGAGACTCGATCTATTCAATGAATTGATGAAAGGAGACTTCCCTTGACAAATTACTCTCTACAAATGTTATTTTGTGGCATAAAAAAATTTCAATTAATGTCTTCCCATCACTTCTTCTCATGCTTACAGGCCCACAAAATCAAGGAAGTTGATAGGCTACCCAAAGAACGATTGAATTTTGAAGTGTGCACATGGGAAATCCTTGAATCCACTCAAGGACACTCTTCTTCATAATTTCATAAAAATTGGTTTTAAGTTCATACCTAACGTGCATGTTATAAAACAATAGTAGCTTGAAAAACAATTCTTTGAATCTTTGTGCAAGACTATAATTATAATTTTGAGGAATATTAGAGCTATAACTTTTTTAAAAATCCTTGTAAAAGTATAGGTTGTTGACATAAGCAATAAAAGACATTTGAATATATATGCAAATGAGAAAGCTCTCCATTGTTTGTATATTTTGAAAGAATGGAGGAAGCTATCAATGATAAGTTAATTATGTTGTAGCTAGCCTCATGATTTAGTTTCCAATCCTCTTAACATTTGTTATTGTAATTTTATGAATTTAAAGAAAATTTCTTGACACATGCATATGCATGTGCTTGTGTGTGTGTGAGAGAGAGAGAGAGTATTTATATGTCCTTGATTTAGAGAGAGAGAGAGTATTTATATATGTCTTAGATTTACAAGACAAACTTTTTGTTTAAGAAACCACAATGTAGAGTTTGGTAAGCTATCAATTCCACCCATATTAGGCCACAACAACCTTTAACATACTTATATTTTTAACTATCTACTACTGTAAAAATTTTAAGCTAGATTCCCATATAAAATGAGCCCGTTCCAATTTCTGTTAAGATCGAAGTAATATTATATTTAATTTTGATTGGAAAATAATTCTTATTTTTACGTAAACATGTAAGTAATTATTTTATATTTATTAAATATATTTTAATTACAATTCACATCATTTAATATGGAAAAAATTTATAATATATAAAAAATTGATATTGTTATGAAATAAATGTTAACTGATAAAATAGGAAGGAAAAACATAACAATAAATTTTTTTAGAAAGAAAACGATTAAATGTTTATATGTTATATAGAAAATTTACGTTAATATTAGGTTGAGTTGTTTCTAGTATTTATGAAAATTATTTTTATAAAGTAAAACAAAATTTGATTTTATTTTAAATTTTAAAAAATTATTGAAATTATAAAAATAATTTATTATTAACAATAAATTATAAAATATAGAAATTGAAAATATATAGTAATTTTAATATATATTTTTTTATAAAAAAAATTCATAATTTAATTATAATTATTATATTTATTTTTTAAATAGAATTATAAGATTTTTTCTAAGAATTTAATAAGCTACATTTTATGTGTTTCGCTAGAGATTAAATTGAAGTGATTTTAATACATTCATTTTATATATAGGCCAAAGTTTAATCTTATCTTCCATACTCTTAAAGATAAGGATAAAGATATGTGTATATCTTCACCTTCAAATTTAATTTTTATGATAGTGATGAAGGTGAGGTTGGTTATGTGTCCTTTACTTTCATTTATACATTTTCATCTCTTGTAGCTAAATTGTACATTTTTAAGCAGACCCCACCCAAATGAGCATTGGAATATGACACTCTCATCCCATATGTGCTATTCCATCTCCATGAGATTGGTTGGATATGAGGGTGGAGATGGGGATGGCCATGGGTATGAGAGTGTTTAAATGTAATTGCAAAATAGCGTAGCTAGCCTCCACCTTCACCATGATGAATAAGATTGGGTGTAGAGGTTGAGGATATCTGGTCATTTTCATGTAATTGCAAAATAGCGTAGCTAGCCTCCACCTTCACCATCATGAATAAGATTGGGTGTAGAGGTTGAGGATATCTGGTCATTTTCACGTACAATTACACATTTCTGTACTTATGCATCATTGTAGTTTAAGGGTACACATTTCTGTACTTATGCATCATTGTAGTTAAATGAGGGAGTTAATGACTGTGGTCAAAGAGTGAAAATGGAAATATATGTCTCACTCTACTCATAGTCATGTCATATTAAGAATAAAAGTGAAAAATTATATTTTATATGTAAAACTGATAAAAACGTATTCACATTCTCATAATATATCATTACTACCAATTTATAAAATTAAATATATAAATAAATATACATACTTTTATCTCACATTTAAGTTGATAATCCACACTCTAACCTTATCCTCATACTCAAAAGAGTGAAAATATTCTTTTTTTACTTCATAAATTTGCTACTACCTCATCATATTATGAATGTGCAAACAAAAATATACAACCTTATCTCACATACAAATCCACTATACAATCATATCTCACATACAAATCCACTATACACCAATGTTATGCTCTGAACCCAAATTAATAAAGCTAAAAGTGAAAATGTCCATTTACATTTGCAAAAAGATTAACCTAAAGTTATTTATAAAGATACAGTAGTGAATGCATTTGAATTTGCATAACTTTCTTCTTATCCCCGCCTTACATAAATTTACATTTAAAAAAACAAATTAAAAATTATGCAATACGTATAAAAATATTATATAAACTAATAAAAATAAACCAATCTCCCACGTAAATAAGCAGGGATTTTTCCATCTTCTCTCTTTGATGTCATGTAAAAAGAAGGCCAACAGGCTGGGGAATAATAATGTTTGACAAGAGGGATCGCTGTGATGGCAGTATCATGTCCTCCTATAAAGCACGCCGACTAACTTATTCCCGCTAATTATCAACCAAATTAGCCGACTAACTTATTCCCGCTAATTATCAACCAAATTAGCTTCGATGAAAGTGCTCGACGCTGACTTCTGACGGTTTTGATGGGATAGCACTTTTGTTTGTCCCCAATTAATTTCTTCAAATATTCCTAAATCTCCGGTCAGCTGTTTTTCATAAAGTTGCAGTGCAGGATTATATTTCTGTTTCAAGCATCGCTTATCACATTCATAACTGTGCCTTCGATTTCGTTGTCAGCCGTTTTTTTGTAGGAGCCAGATCTTCTCTTATGATATTTGACCGGGCTTTGTTAAGCATCGCTTATCACATTCATAACTGTGCCTTCCGATTTCGTTGTCAGCCGTTTTTTGTACAGTTGAATAGTAGGAGCTAGATCTTCTCTTATGATATTTGACCGGGCTTTGTTTCGTTTACGAGCGAGGGATTCCTAAGAGATCTCAATTATTTCTTGATGCAGCCATATGGCCGCAAAAACCAAATTAATGCTTCACTACTTTATTCATCACTGTATGACCTTGTTTTTACTTGCCCCAATACAGTTTTTCAGCGAAATCGATGAAATATCTCATCCCGGACATATTATTATGAAAATTTGGTAGGGTAATAAATATCATCGTAGTTCCCACACTGTCCATGCATGTCATTTTTTCCTGTCAAGCATCATGTATCCCAATTCTTTCCGAGAATGAAATCGCTGCCATAACCAAATATTAAAAGGGCGTGATTCATTCGATACCCACAGTCTCCGGACATAATGCCGCCTTTGTAAAAGTTAAAATATTCACAGGAGGAATCGATTCCCGCACTGACGGGCTGAGTAGCCACCGCTTGTGAAAGGCCATCGAAGCCGGTAATCGAAGCCTCGTAGCCATCAATCGCTACAACGTTGTGGCTCGAATTTTCCTCATCCCATGTTTGGTCTCGGCCCTGGTAAGGGTAATCTGATTTTGTATTAATTCCCCCATTAGCAATAATGAATTTGAATTCTTCGCTCACGGTTCCCGATTGGCAACAGTTGTTTTGAGGTTTGTTACAATTGATAAGATGTTGCTCGGAAACATCTAACTTCAACAAAATTCGAACTCTCTAACAATGATTTCAGGCAGATATGGCATCATTAATAGCGACTGCAATTAACTCCGGGCTGATCCCTCCGCCATTACAATAAGAATCTCTACTTGCCTTACAAACAGATTCTTAAACAAACATCTCAACGCTGATTCTTCCAAACGAAACTTCCACTTGCTTATGAAGAATTCCAATCCTAGCTACAATTGCTTCAATAATGGAATTTTAGTGATCCAAGAGCTCAATACAATTGCTTCAATAATGGAATTTTAGTGCTCCAAGAGCTAAATACTAGTTCATGGATCCACAAATGTTCAATTAACCCTAATGGAGAGAATTTTCTGACTCGTTCCAAGCACAATACTATAAATGTGTTAGGAAAACCTGCACAGATGAATTTTGCTAATAAAGGTTGAACACACAGCTTTGCAAAGCAAAAACACTAAAAGAAAATCGAAAAAAAAAAAGAATGATTCATTAGAAAATAGGTTACAATGCTCATGATATAGCATTAGTGGGTGAAGATCCCAAGGTAATGTACCATAGTGGTGATCAATGAGAAGACTCAACACCTACAACAAGTTCAGGAGATAACTAACTAGTTGCGGAGTGAAAGGAGGAGCAAGTCAGGGAGTAAATCATGCAGAGGAACTAACCAGTTGCAGAGTTAAAGAAGGAGCAAATCAAGGAGTAAATCATACAAAAGGAATCTTGCATGTAGTCCAATGCTCTAACTAAGAGTCCATATGTAGGTGTGTAGTAGTTCCAACACCCCCGCTAAACACCACTATGGGGAAAAATAGAAAATGGGCCCTCGCAACTAAGGCCAAAGGTCACCCAAAATACAGTGGAACTTGTACTAAAATTGAGGAAAGAGGGAAAACCGCGTGGGAAAAATCCCCCCTCAAAATACAATGTAATCAAAAGAAAAGAATAGGAAAAGTCAGTTGCTAAGAAACTCTGTCCTTCACTCCAAGACGATCGTGCAGAGAGCGAAACTTATGTTTAGTGAATGTCTTCGTGAAGATGTCTGCAGTCTTTTTTGCTGAGAGACAGAACTGCAAATCAATGACCCGATCATGTACTGAGTCTCTGATGTAGTGCATATGGACCTCTATGTGCTTCGCCTCCTGCCGCTATACTGGATCCCTCCAAAATTTGAGAGTTCTTTGGTTTGTCACACCAGATGACAATGGGCTGGTGGAGTTGGATGCCCAACTCAGTGAGGAAGTGCTGTAGCCACAGAGCTTGAATGATGATGTTGACTACTCCTTTATACTCAGCACTCAGCTAAAGAGAGAGCAATAGCAGCTTGCTCGACCAACAGATAGAGCCAGATCTTAGACTAAGTGAATATCCGGAGGTGGACTGGCAATCAATGTTGTCTCTCGCCTAATCAGAATATGTGAAGCCAAGGAGATTCAATGCAGTTCCTACTGCATAGTGAATCCCGAAGGTGATGGTGCCCTGCACATATCAGAGGATGCGCTTGGCATCATTCCAGTGTGGCTCATGCGGCTTCTGCATGTATCTATAAAATGCCCCTACTATATATGAGAGATCTAGTCTAGAGTGGGTGAGGTACAGTAAGCTCCCCACTAGCTGTCGATAGAGAGTGCTGTCAACTAATGGAGTGTCACCTCCATCCTCAAGGCGGACCCCAGACAAGAAAGGAGTCGGTGCTCGCTTGTAGTCAGTCATGCGAAATCTCTCAAGGAGATCCCATGCATACTTAGTGTGAGAGAGTTCAATGCTTGTGGCATCCTGGCTAATCTCAAGACCAAGAAATAAGTGTAATGGACCCATGTCCATCATCAAGAACATATCATGCAAGGCCCTCTTGATTGTAGTAATGGCTGAAGCCGAGCTGCCGATGATTAGCAGATCATACACATACAAAACTAAGATAGGAAGAGAATCATGTGTCCTGAGCATGTAAACATTTGGATCAGACTTACATCTTTCAAAGTTTTGTGATAAGAGAAAAGAATCCATCTTCGCATACCAAGCTCTCGGGGCCTGCTTAAGGCCGTAGAGAGATTTCTTCAGTCTGCAAACCAAAGATGAATCTTGAATGAAACCATGTGGCTGCTCCATGAGAATCTCCTCTGATAGGTCTCCGTGAAGAAAGGCATTCTTCACATCCATCTGATGTACTTCCCTTCCTTGGGCAGCCGCAATGGCAAGTGTAAGGAGTATGGAATCCATCTTTGCTACTGCAGCAAAGGTCTGATCATAATCAATGCCATGCACTTGTTGGAAGCCTTTAGCTACCAGCCTTGCTTTCCATTTGGTGATTTTCCCATCTGCAGCACTCTTGGTCCTGTAGACCCATTTGCATTGGACAAGTTTCCTTCCTGAAGGAAGGGGGACCAGATCCCAAGTCTGGTTCTCGAGGAGGGAGTTATATTCCTCCTCCATAGCGGACTCCGAAGATGGATGCCCAACAGCCTCAGTATAAGATTGTGGATCAGAAGACTGAACCAAATGACAATGCCAGGATGGCGATGGTTCAGTGGTAGTGAGGATAAGAGGAGGCTCAATAAACTCTGAGCTAGTCCTCTACAGATTAGAATTATCCCCCACAAGACCATTTCTAGCTACTGGTTTGTCTTGTGTATATATCTCACGTAAGCTCATTGTTCTCTGATTTATGACCGGGCAATATGATTCATTGTTGGAAGCTTGATCTAGACTTAGATGTGGATTGTCATTTGCATGCACTAGATTTGTATCTGAAGACTCTGTCTTTGCATCTGCATGCTCTCCCTGAGCATCTGCATGCTCTGTATCTGCATCTGAGTGTACTAAGTCATAATCTCGGACATGAGGTAGATAAAAGGTGTCTGCATGCGGAAATTGAGGTGAATTCGAGAGACTTTCCTTAAATTTGAAACTTCGCTCAATGATGAGCTTGCCCGTAGAGGAAATCAGGAGCCGGTATCCCTTCACACCATCAAGGTATCCAACAAAGATGCAGTCAATTCTCTATGGATCAAGAGCTTTCCTCTTTTGAGAGGGGATCCTAGCCCATGCTTGGGAGCTGAAAACACACAAGTGGGTGACCTCCGGTTTAGTGTTGCTCCAAGCCTCAAAGGGGGTCTGATCCTTGACAGACCTATGAGGAGATCTCTTTTGGATGTAGTTAGCACAATTAAGTGCTTCAGCCCATAGCTTATGAGGTAGTGACTTAGCATGCAACATGCAGGAAGCCATCTCTTTGAGAGATCGGTTCTTTCTCTTAGTAACTTTGTTTTGCTGCGGAGTGTATGGAACTGTGTACTACAACTGTATGTCGAACTGAAGGCAAAGGTTCTGAAGTGCTGCGTTAACATATTCCCCCCCATCTTTTGTACAGAGGGCAATGATCTTTCTCTCCAACTATGTCTCAACTAGTGCTTTGAAATCTTCAAAGTGCGCAAAAACTTTAGATTTGGGCTTGAGAAGATACACCCAAGTATACCGTGAGAAATCATTAATAAATGTAAGCACATACCTTTCTTTGTTGATGGAAGGATTAGGAAAAGGCCCCATGAGATCACTATGGATCAAATCTAGACGAGAGGATGCTCTGTGAGTCTTCCCGGTGTCAAACTATTCTCTGGGATGTTTGCCAAGGACACACCCTTCACAAACTCCTTTGGAGAAACTGATATTTGGCAAGCCTTCCACCATCTCATTCTTGCTTAGCTGTTGCATATACCTATAATTTAAGTGACCAAACCTCTCATGCCAAAGTCTACTACTATCATCAGCATCTGTAAGCAATAAGGAGGATTTAGATTCAATAAATTCAGAAAATGTATACAGTCTGGCTCCATTATTTACCTCACTAGTTGCAATTTTGGAGCTGCTATGTAGATCATATATGTTCACTGCATCTGGAGTGAATTCCACTCTCTTTCTAGTGCCAGAATGACTGATCTGATAAACTGAAAGCAGGTTTACCGAAAGTTTTAGAACATGAAGCACATCTTCAAAGCTTCTGTGTAAAAGTTCCACTCTACCTTTTCTGGTGACCTCAATAGATGAGTCATCTTCCATGAGGATGGGAGGTCCTTTGCATGCATCCAAAGAGGAATAGACTTCCTTTGCAGCAACCATATGATGTGATGCACCAGAATCTACAATCCATGCATCACGAGAAGAATTAATTACAACTAAAGCATGAAAATTGTTACCTTTCCCGTGTGGCCGATCCTCAGTTTTATTCTTAGCACCCTAAGGGATGTGGTCCCCAATGTTGTGCTTCTGAAGGATTTCTGCCATTTGGTCAAGTTGTTTCTTCATGCAAGAGAATTTTGGATGGAATCCTCTTTGACAGTAGGTTCATCTGTTTCCTTTCTTCTCTTTCTAATTTCTCGAGTCGGAGGAGTCATTGAAGGGCTTGGTGTACCCTTCCTTATTTGGATGCGAATGCACTTTTCCCTTGTCTTTTTGTTGCTGATTTTTCTGATTTGAATAAGATCTATGATTTTTATTGTGGCTTCCATGATGCACAACAAGTGCATGAGCTTTTGGAGGTTTGATTTTCCCCATGCTAATGAGTTTATCTTGCTCAAAAAATAAGGGACTCCATAAATTCTTTGAGAGAAGGCACAGTGTAGGATTTACCTGTTGCGAGCCTTACTGAATGAAATGTAGACACAAAGACCGAGTATTCTGGTCTGAGCTTTGACATAATAGAGAGGACTTGGCAACTATCCTCCTTGGATTTGTCAGTTCCACAACCCTTGAGTTGTAGAAATAAATCATTATATTTGGTGAAGAAGTCTTGAATTCTGTCATAGTTCCATGGATCCAATGACAACAACTCCACTTCGAGCAAATGTCCTTTCATTTTATCCTGTTTCCCGTAGAGATCTTCAACCTTTTCCCAAATCTCATAGGGAGTATTGCAGTCAGATAGATGAAACTACAACTCTGGGGAGATGCACATGCATATGGATCCGTGGGCCTCATCCATGTCGTTGAGGTACCTTGATTTCTCTATGGCTGAAGTGGGTTCCACTTCTACAGCCATGGTAATCTTGTACAACCCTTTTTGATGAACATATCGAGCCATTTGGTCCTTCCATTCGTGATAGTTGTACGGTGTTAGGATCGATGCTTTGGAAAACTCCATTTTCTATCGATCTTCGATCTCCAAGCTGTAATACCTGCAAAATAAAGTACTGGTGCACCTTTTATCTAGCAACCGGTGGGCTCTGATACCATGTAAATGTGTTAGAAAACCTACACAGATGAATCTAGCAAGTAAAGGTTGAACACACAGCTTTGAAGAGCAAAAACACTAAAAGAAAATCGAAAGAAGAAAAGAATGATTCATTAGAAAATAGGTTACAATGCTCATGATATAGCATTACTGGGTGAAGATCCCAAGGTAATGCATAATAGTGGTTATCAGTGAGAAGACTCAGCAGCTACAACAAGTTTCGGAGATAACTAGCCAGTTACGGAGTGAAAGAAGGAGCAAATCAAGGAGTAAATCATGCAGAGGAACTAACCAGTTGCGGAGTTAAAGAAGGAGCAAATCAAGGACAAAATCATGCAAAAGGAATCTTGCATGTAGTCTGATGCTCTAACTAAGAGTCCGCATGTAGGTGTGTAGTAGTTCCCACAAATACTTCGAAGGAAAGCCATCAACAATGATACAGTTGGAGATTTCATTTCACCATTTAAACGTTGGTCATGTTCTCATTCCTTAGTCTACACACTCCAACGATTCCACAAACAAACCCATATTCGTTGACCTTTGACATCAGATCCCAACACTTCAAGAATGAATCTAAATCCCAAGAACCAGTTCAATTTCCACCTCTGTGTACAAACGAATTTCCCACAAAATATCCAACCATAGATCATTTCATATAAGTTCAACACTCTCATTATCCTTCATAAACAGTTGACTGAATGCACTAACTACCCATTTGTTGCTCAAAGATTCAATTCCCTATTCGCTTCTGTGTCTGGGTCAAGATTCATCATACCACATACACTGTTTTTTTGTATTTTCATTAATAGAACAGAATATAACCACATAGATAGGCTAGTACCCATACTAGGCCCAATTTACAGGCCTGGGCCAACCCTCTGAATGCTTCAAATGTTTACCATATATACAAAGAGAAATCTGAACTAATTTAAGTTCAAATCTAACAATCTTTCAATTATATCCTAAAAATCCTAAAAATCTATTTTTAACTCCACAGAATCTTATTCTAGGATCTCCTAATCTCTAAGATTTTTATGAGATTTTTACAAGACTAATATCTTTGTATTATGTATATTAAAACCTCACACATATATTTCTCACTCAACTTATTAAAATATACAAATTTCCTATTAATAAATTAAATTCTTCATGAAACATTAGACCCCATAAGTCAACTATAATATAATGATTTTTCTAGCATGATGCTCCTACATCAGACTCCCAAAGTCAAAAGAAATCATGTGTCCCCAATCGTTGTCCCCCTGAATCCCAGACTTTGTTTTGCAGTGATCTCTTTGCTTCATTTAGTTGTTGTTCCTATATTCCTCTGCATTTTCTTGCTGCTCCTGGTTTCCATATTTTAGTTTGTAAAGCACTATTGAGTTTTCCTTCAACATTTGTTACAATCCAGTGTTTCATATAGCTGATTGTTTGTCTTCTCTTTATGCTGCCTCTTTCCTTATGTTTTTTCCTCATAAGCTTCATAAAATTTTCTATTTCACTATCGAGATTACTTTATTGTTGTTGTCTTTTCCTTTGTGTAAGAGTTTCAAAACTCTTGTTGTCTTTGTTTTCTTCTCCACGTCGTTCAAAGATGCATAAGATATTTGAATGTCTTATTCTATGCTTTTCCATGACAGTTAGCAATGTCACATATCCCAGCAATCTTGCATTGCATGAGATCTTCTTTTATTTTGTCAACATTTTCTTCCAGCTATTGATTATAATTCCACTCTCCTTCATATTTATTGACTTTAAAAGCAAAAACTTATTCATCCTCATATTGCATTTGGACTTCACTCTTACTTTCAAAATATAAGATGTCCTCCATCTCCATTATTTCAGCCTCGTGTGTATCTTCTTCATCACCTACAAGCATACTATTATCTTCACATTTAAAAGTCATCTCAGTCTCCTTAGATGTTATAAGCATCTCTTCTCCCTTGGCTATAATTTCTTCTTCACTTTTTGGCTCTCTCAACAATTCTTCTAGCATTCTAATCTCTTCTTTACACTTAAAAAGTATGTAGTCATCTCTGGCTTTTCTCATAACAGTATCCAACGACTGTTCTTCTTTTTGGTTTCCCTTGCTGGCCAATTTCTCTTTGTGTACTACATTAACAACCTCCACTAGTTGCCTTTGTGCACTCTTATCTTCCTTGGAGATGAAATGTTTAGCTAGATTTCCTATACAACGCATTTTTGTCTCACTCTTGTTATAACAAAATGTTTTTTTCCATTTTCTTTCCTAAGATATTGCAATCCATATTCCTCCTTCAGAGAACTTACTGTGTTCTTCATTTGTACTTTCAGCAAGCATGTCCTCAAGCCCTTTTTCCTCCATGACAGTTCCAATTGGTTGTCTTTTTCTTTTATTAAAACACCATGCATTCACACTATTCATTAGTACTAAAAATATAGGGCTTCATGCTTATATTTGATGTCTTGACCACCAAATATTCGGGTTAGTCTAAACTTGTCAAATAGCTCACAAGATCTTCATCTTGTCCTTCCTTCAAATCTTAACTTTCTTCATCAAAGAAAATACCTTGCTCAAGTTTACAAAAGTAAACTTCTTCTGGTTGCTTTTGGCTACCAATATAAGTCAAACTCCCTCTACTTACAACAATAGCAGTATGTTAAAAAGTAATATTTTCCTCCAACTGTGTATGAGCTTCCTCATGAGACCTAACTACCTAATCCTTCTTCTTTAAAACAAGAATTTAGATTATGTCTCCCCTCTTCCTCTTCTTTGACAATACCCAAAGATTATCCAACATCATGTATTACTCCTATAAACATACACAAATTTTTTATTTCAAAATCATAAGGCTCAGTAGCATCAATTGATGGTTCAAACATCATTGCTCCATCTTCATGTTCACAAGGAACTTGTTATTCTCCAACAACTTTCTTTTGATGTAGTTCAACTCCTTTGAGATTCTCCAACCTCAATTGAACATCCATTATGTGCTCAAGCTTCCTAAGCTCTTCTATTAACTGAGTATTCACCTGATGCTCTCTCTTTTCTTGTAGCCTATACCATTTTACCTTATTTCTCATTATATAACCATAACTCTAGTTTTCTTTAATCCTCTGGAACAACTCCATCAAGAAACTAAGATGGATTCTTACCTCAGCCTTTTCCTTGTCATGCTTTTCATCATTCATTTTCCTTCCCATGCCATTTGCTTTGCCATCTTATTTCTCTCTTCTCCTGTTGTGGCTTCTCTCTGAACCTCTGCTATGACTATCAATATTCATCTTCTTTATCTCCATGTGTTTCCTCACATTTACTATGAGGTTCATTAAGCCTCTGCAATAGCAGTTCTCTTTCCCCCTACTACAACTACCTCACCAGGCTTCTACTTGGTACTTAGTCTTTTGGTAATACTGGTTCTCGATCTGGAACCTTCTAAGCTTTCTTCTCTACTCCTTCTAGGCTTCTACACTCAACTCATCTTCTCTTGAGAACATTTAACCATTCTCTTATATTCAAATCCTCAGTTGGAACAATCACAATCTGCCACATTGTTCTTTCTCAAGAAATCTTCGTCGCTTCTTTCATCATTGCTTCAACGATGTGATCTACTTGCTGAGATACTCCTCAACTGCTGCTATCTACACTTCAAACAATGTTAGAAATAAATTCCATTAACATATCAAATCTTAACAGACCTGTTCCTAGCTATCAAGATTTCAAAATCTTTCTATTGCCAAACTTTCATGGCCACATTAAAATGCTTTTTCTCAGCTTCCATCTCTCGCTGATCTAACCCCTTTCTCTTGCATGTAACTACCTCTCCCAAAGTTTCTTTCCTTCTTATCAAGAACTTCCTTGTCCTCCTTAATCTCTAAGCTTATTTTGCACATAAACTCTTTTAACTCACAAAACCTCCTCTACAAATCTCATGTCTGTCTTCTCTCTCCAAAAGAGCATTCCTTGCTCTAATATCAAATGATGCAGCCATATGGCCACAAAACCAAATTAATGCTTCACTATTTTATTCATCAATGTATGACCTTGCCTTTCCTCACCTTTACTTGCCCCAATACCTTTTCTGAGTGAAATCAATGCAATGTCTCATCCTGGACATATTATTATGAAGATTTGGTAGGGTAATAAATATCATCATAGATTCCACACTGTCCATGGATGCTAGTTTTTCCTGTCAAGCAAGATGTATCCCAATTCTTTCTGAGAATGAAATCACTGCCATAAAAACACTAAAAGGGCATGATTCATTTCATACCCGCAGTCTCCGGACAAAATGATACCTTTGTAAAACTTGAAATGTTCACCGGATGGATCGATTCCTGCACTGACATGCAGAGTACCCACCACTTGTAAAAGGCTATCAAGGCTGGTAACTGAAGCTTCGTACCCATCAATCGCTACAATGTTGTGGCTTGATTTTTCTTCATCCCATGTTTGGCCTTGACCCTAGTAAGGGCAATCTGATCTTGTATCAATTCCCCCATTATAAATAATGAATTTGAATCACTCGCTCACAGTTCCTGGTTGCAAACCATTGTTTTGAGGTTTGTTACAATTGATAAGCTGTTGCTCAGAAACATCTAAATTCAACAAAATTTGAACTCTCTAACAATGATTTCAGGGAGATATGGCATCATCAATAGCAACTACAACTAACTCCACATTGATCCATCCACCATCATCATAAGGATCTCAACTTATATCTACGTCTTACACATAGATTCCTAAACAAACATCTCAACACTGATTACTGCAAATGAAACTTCAACTTGATTATGAAGAATTCTAATCTTTCCTACGACTGCTTCAATAATGGAATTAATCTAGATATAAAAAATGGAATCTTAGTGCTCTAAGAGCTTAATACTAGTTCATTGATCCACAAATGTTCAATTAACCCCAATGCAGAGAATTTTCTGACTCGTTCCAAGCACAATGCCTCGAAGGCAAGCCATTAACAATGATCCAACTCACGATTTCATTTCACCATTTAAACATTGGCCATGTTCTCATTCCTTTGTCTACACACTCCAACGATTGCACAAACAAACCCATATTCGTCGACCTTTCACATTAGATCCCAACACTCTGATAATGAATCTAAATCCAAAGAACCAGTTCAATTTCCACCTCTCAGTATAAATGAATTTCCCACAAAATATCCAAATTAGGGTTTCAAGACGATAGATCATTTCATTATAAGTTCAACACTCTCATTATCGTTCATACACAATTGATTGAATGCACTAACTACCCATTCATTGATCAATGATACAATTCCAAATTCACTTCCATGTCCATTCACTTCCATGTCAAGGTTCATCATACCACGCACACTCATAAGGCCCAATTTACATCCCCAGGCCAACCCTCCTGAATGCTTGCAATGTTTACAATATATAGAAAGAGAAATCTGAACTAATTTAATTCAGATCCAACAATCTCTCAATCATATCCTAAAAAGCCTCTAAATCCATTTTTAACTCAACTGAATCCTTTTATACCATCTCCTAATCCCTAATTTCTTGATGAGATCTTTACAAGTCTAATATCTATCGTATTCTCAATTATTTGAAAATATTTACATGAAAATATCACACATATATTTATCACTCAAATTATTAAAATATACAAATTTCCTATTAATAAATTAAATTCTTCATGAAACATTAGACCCCTAAGTCAACCATAATACAATGATTTTTCTACCATGATGCTCCTGCATCATTTCTTTAAATAGCATTGTGATCATTAGATATTTATAAGCTTTGAATTCAGGATCATCTCTTTTACTGAGATTGAACTGATCGAAAACTATTCTAGTTGCAAATGACCCCAAACCCAATTGGTGATCATTGGCAAGGCTTCCTTTATTTTCAAAAGTCTGTTAGGGTTTGTTTCACCTTAAAATTATGAACATTCCTTCTTGGCTGGAGTCAGAGTTCCTCTATTGCAACGATGTCATAAAATATTTTGATGTCGAAAGTGTTTTGAGTTTCAACCCATTTCCATCAGCACAACCCATGGAAAATCCCCCTACATATACTACCCATCAGACCACCATATGTAATTTTGTTGATAACTGCAACTCTGACTGTGTAGCGGGTTGTCCTCCTTATTCGAATCCTGTTTTAATGGCCATATTCTGCAATTCCAATGGTTCAAATGATGGTTGGTCTCAGACCATCCCGACTAAGAAAAGGAAACAAAAATTCATTGAAAAGCAAAGGCATAGAGATATGATTTCCCTTTTGTCGGTTCTATAGTTGTTGTTTCCCGATGAAAATATTAGGGTATGTTTTGTCTTTGATCATCAAAAGTGTTTTACTACCTTAAAGAGATTATCTGTACTCACTAGGGTTTTAGTTTAATGGAAGCTTCATCTCCTGTAGGGAAAACGATTAGTGACAGACCAAGTACAAGAATCCGTGAATTACATTCACCATCTACATCAAAAATTCAAAGATCTTCAAAAAGAAAGAGAAAAGATGAACGTTGATTCTGGTAAAAGTTCAAATCTTTCATTCTAGGGCTTACGATTTTCCATTAATGAGAAATTTTGCATTAAATCTCTGGCGATTCGAGAATCAGATCATGGATTCCCTTCGGTAAATATAAGATCTATCGGTTTAGTCATTCAGGTTTGGATGAACACTTTTGAACATCAGATTTTGTACTCTGATATTCTCATCGAATTGGAAGATTGTGGGCTTGAAGTTGTGTGTGGTGCCTCTTCTACCATTAACAACTGAGTCTATCATACCATACATACCACATTAAGATCTTGTAATACTCAACTGACAACAATTTTCTTCCCTGTGTTTTGTGCCATAATATGGCCATGTTTTATATGAATTTTCCTTAATATTACAAGTGTCTAATCTTAAAATTTTCAACATTGACACCCTGTACCTCAAACTTTGGCACTTGATTGGGATAAGGACCATTGGCAAACAAGAATGGGATTCACAGACAGTTGATGCTCAAGCCTAATGTTATCCACTGCATTGGTGAATTTTTTGTTGGGAATGCTTGGCTGGTAAGGTAAATGAAAAATTTCTTAGAAATGCAGATTATTGACTAAGCAACATATTTCTTATAAATGCATTGACTAATACAAGTGTTAGAGCCTCCTGATTTCCTATAAATGAATTTCTTATAAAGTAACAAACGGGTATGTTGGAAACGCTTGGCTTGTAAAGTAGATGACAAGTTTCTTATAAATGCATATTAGTTACTGAATAAAAAATTTCTTATAAACTCATTGAGTGATAACAATGTTAGAGACTCCTAACTACTAAGTTGCTACATTAACTGGTGCTTGGACTGAGTTTCGTATGGATAATTTTTTCATTTATAAATTTACATAAAAGAGAATGACTTATCTAAAATGGTATAAACACCATCAGATCTATTAAATAGTCTCCAGCCCAAGCTCACCATGTGTAAGGTTTAGGCCATATTTAAGAATGTGAGGGTATATAGACCTTGTGAAAAAAATACGCACGGCATGTCAGAAGCTTTGCAGAGGTGATATTTGGCGGATTCCTTTTAGAATGTGGGTAGACATAAAAAGTTATAAGAAAGTTTAAGGAAAGTAATGGGAATAAAAAACATTTGAGTTAAAAAATAAATACATTTAAAATTGGTGACAATCGAGTCAAGAATCAATATCAATACCACTTATGTAACTCAATATCAATATAAATAGTAAACTTATCCTGATTGTATATTTGGAGAATATTTCAGAATCTAATGCAGGTAAATTATATTAGCATGAATGGATAAAGTTATATTTTCTATGTTTAAGTGTTTTTTGCTTTACAATAGGATTGAGATCCTATTTGATAGGGAGTGGTTCAAACCACCCGATATTCTGAAATCCTCTATATTTGAGGTTCATCTGACTCAATGTAATACAGGACGTGTATGAGTGTTTGTAAACTCTCCAGTTATCTTACCTGTAGAGTCATTTAGGTAATATATTCATATTTATCATGGTATCAGAGCTTGAGGGTTGTCGATCCTGTACGCTAAGTGAAGGGCAGGACCGAGGCAAAAACATCACAGGTTTTGGAGGGCTAATCGCGTCGATCTACAATAACTCTTCCGTGTATTTTCATTTTATTGATCATCGTAGATATGTGGTGTATAGTCACGAAGACCTTCGTGAATCCAAGGTGGCTAATTGCAACAACTGTGAAAATAATAGAAGGTTGTAGCTTGGCAGTGGCTACCGACAGAAGATCTGCATGTTTCTTGTTGAAAGCGTGAAAGTGTGAAAAAGGGTTTTGTGCTTGAGAAGACTGTACGATTTCTATGATTGAGGAGATCTGTTTCTGCACATTGACTTAAGGTGGAGTCATTTAGGCCATGACGAGGCAGGGGAGTGGATTGTCTCGTTCTGATTGAGATCTATTGTTTGTGCGTAGTAGAAAACCATAGGAGGCTGGATTGCCATGGATATTGGAGATTGGCCAGTGTTGGATGATACATGAGCATCGACACACAGAGGAGCTTGCACACTGCATCAAAATTTCAATGGCTGATTGTAGTGGTTGCGTAGAGTGGAAAACAGGCTGCTAATTACAGTGGTGGCATGAGCAGCCAGAAGAAACCTAAAGGTTGTATCTTTATTTTTGGCTGTGTTCTACGTTCTAGAAAGATCTGTCAATGTCTGTGTGGATTGGAGTGGATCTGGTGTGGGTTGGTTATCATAAACCCAACCGTGAAGGGAATTACGCACAAGACCAGAAGATCTGAGGAGCTCGGTTAGACTGGTACATCTACTATGGAGATCTATTGCCCAAATCACTATGTGGAACACGAGAAGAAGATATATGGACTCTTGAGTGTTGTCCAAGGGTGTGTTTTCATGCATGTTGGTTGTGAGCCTATGTGATGTGTGAATGCCACAGGAGGAGTGTGTCGTATGGCTACTGCATGCATAGGAGTACGAGTGCTATGTGAGGATTTGTGTTAGGATCTACTATTCAGAAAGTAATTGCGGAGCTATTCACTGTCTAATCTACCTGTGTGTGGAGCCAATGGAGAGGGCCAAGTGTGAGTGTGAAGTGTGGAGTGCTACCTTGACAGCTGAATGGAACAATCATGAAAGAGCCAAGTGTATTGTCTATTGTGTGCCATCAATTGGGAATTAAGAAGAAGATCGTGGTGTTGAGATCCATGTCATGGTAGAGGCTTAATTGTCGTGGTGAGGCTCGAAGGCCTGTGGTGAAATAACACACAGATTATCAAATGGTAATTGATATGTGATCCTCCTAATTCTCATAGAAATCCGCTCAGCCTAATATTTTGAGAAAAGTGAGGTGAGGTTGGTTTGTTTGATCGAAAGAGGAGTATGTTAGCATCAATATCTATATATATATATATATAGGCGCGGCAGTCCAAAGAATCTCGGCAATACGTAAAAGAGGGGAAGCCTCATTGTGCTTGATTTGTTCTCGCTCGACAAATAGAATTGTTTGACGGAGCTACAACGGACTAGTAATTTGGTGCAGCCCGTGCAGGTTTTTGTCTAGCTTGGGCATGGTTTGAATCTGTAACAACGTTATTGATTTTATTATTTGAATGATTGAAGAGGTGGAGCTTCCTATCATTGCAATTTTCGTTCATCATGCATCGTAATTGCAGTTGGGGTTGATCTTGGCACCCACCGTGGGGCTAAGCTGTGTTGAAAAACCAATATGATGTGTTCGGGGCATGTGGAAGCATACAATGTGCAAATTGTGGATTAAAAAAATAATGACTAGGTTTCTCGACCTTGCATCGTTGAGGCGCATGAGTCATTGAAAAGAAAAATGTATTTTTTAATTACCCATTTGAACATCGTCTTGTTCTTCATCCTGCTCCATCTCCTTGTGGGTTCGCTCTCTTGATCAATATATCTGTTGCAAGCAACGGATCAGAGGTCTGTGATCCATCTATCAAGTGAGGGATGACCACATGAAATTGTTGTAGAGGCGTCCTCATCTTGTTCACGAGGTTTCCCTGCAATTTTTCTAGTGTTGAAGACTAGTGCGTTTGTGTCGAGTTGTAGAGAGTTCAAGCCGAAGAGATCGAATTTCCAATTTTGTGGATTGTTTTTATTTTATTTTTTGGAACCTAGTCATGATCCAAGTGGCTTTGGGTCTTGAGGCGAGTGGTTTTCCCTTCTCGTCGGTGATCCAATCACTAAATTAGATATTGATTTTGATATTGGGCAACGAAGTATTCCTAACCAAAGTGTTCTTGCATGCTTGATGAAAGGGAGAAAATAGAAGGAGAAAATGGGTCTTGAAAGTAAATTGAAAGAGTCTCATAGAAAGATGAGGAGAAAGTATCAAAGGAGAAAGGAAAAATATTGTTTTTCTGAATTTAGTGATGTGTTTCAGGTTGACGCTAATGGACCAGTAGCTAATCAAGATGTAGATTTTGAATTTGGTGAGATTATTGAATGGTTAATGCCAGATTTATCATCCTTTTCACGTATGAATTATGAAATATTGGAAAATGAAATGAAAAAAGTATCATGGAAGGTAAATTTACTGGATTATGTTGAAGATGTTATTAATGATAGTGGAGATGCATCATCATTATGTCTTATAACATCTACATTAGATGACAACATCATACTCAACATAATATATGAATACGGAAGGATTCTTAGTACAAAATTCTTATGGGATGTTTTAGAAATGAAATATTGTTTGAATGAGGGAAATGATGCTAAAGATATTTCTCTTGAAAATAATCCCTCTAAAGATGCAATGATGGGTGATGAATGTGTGCCTGTAATTGAAACTTGTGATGATGAAAACACATCCATTATTGTAGAACCTGAAGGATTTCCAGATGCAGAAATCAAGTTTCATGATAGTTATATACCTCATGATGAGTGGATAAATTGATGATTGAAAAACATCTTATTGATGAATTATTGTTTGGTGAGAAGGAAGGCCTATCTTCACATATAGATCAAATGTAGAACATGCTTGCAGCAACGGAACTAAGTGAAGACGTTGAAGGCATAACTATGTCAGTAGAGAGGGATGGAGTAGGGAGAGATGGAGAAATGAAAGCTCTCTGAAAGGAGTAGGGAGATAAAAGCAAATGTGGTCCTCTTTATAAATCTAACATTATTTTTTGTGTAGATATTGGGAGACAAGAAGAAGCAATTGAAGAATCCCAAGAACCTGCAACATCAAATGCAAATAATGTTAGTATATACTCGAAGAGGAGGATAAGAGTTCATGCGTTCCTTTGGAGGGGGAGAAAACGTAAAAAAGAGGCAAAGCTCCATCATTTTCTTATGGAAAAGAAAGTGAAGATGAAGCTTCATCCAAAAATGAACAAGTCTGGGCTCTGTTGCAAGAGGACAAAAATGAAAACTCTGTCTTTTACCATTGTAAGCCTAGCTGAGACTAGGACCAGTAGGCGTCATATGTCATTTGAGTTTTTATAGTGAACCCTTTCTCCATTAAGGGGGGGTGTTAGCATTAATGGAGAAAGTTAGCTTTTCTATGTTTAAGTGTTTGTTGTTTTAGAACAGGATTGAGATCCTATTTGATAGCGAGTGGTTTAGACCACCTGATACTATGAAAGCCTATATATTTGACACTCATCTGACTCAATGTATTATAGGGCGTGTATGAGTGTTTGTACACTCTCCAGGTATCTCATCGAGAAAGTCATTTAGGTAATATATTCATATTTTATCAAATTAAAGAATTGAGATACTCCAAAATCAGTAATCTACTCATCATTGCTTTAATATTGACATAACTTATCAAGCATAGTGTGTTTTTATTAGTTATCTATAATATAGATTTAGAGTACTCTATATTTGTGTGTCTTGATAACTATTAATTTAATATTTATTTATTAATGTAAATTATAATATTTAAGTTTGAAAAATCAATATCTATTTTTCAACATTAAAAAAATAGTATTTTGAATATTATTCAAAATTGTATTTTACTATAATTTAAAATTTTTATTGATGTAAATAGTTATCTTATAAATAAATTTGAACACAATAAATATTTTTATATATGGAAATTTAATTATAGAGTTTTTATATCGAAATCGTGAGGATAATTTTACTGAGAAATTATTATATATATTATATATATATATATATATATATATATATATATAAAAGAGATTAATTTTAAAGAAATTAAGCTTGGTACAATGAAACTATTTATATAATATGACAGTGAATAATAGTAAGGAAGGATATCATCACTAATGATTTTTTCTTTTAACATATTGAAAGAAATTTGACATTCTTTATTCGATACAAAACTCTTCTTCTTGAATCTAATGATAACATACAATACTTTTATATATGACAATAAAAATAAGGATTTAACATGAGCCTAGAGGGATCCAATTTCTTCACTTGTAAATTTTCTTATGAGTATACATTATTTCAATGTTTTGTATAGTTATTTAACATATATATTATATATATATATATATATATTATAATATATATATAGTATCTATATATATATATATATATATATTAATTATTTTGGGCGACATGAGAAAATTTTCAACTTTAGTGATGGACAAACAATTTTACACATCATACTAGGTTGTAGAATGAACCCCTCAACCCAATAACTTGGGGGAACTTCCTCTATACAAATATATTATAATTGTTTATCATAGTTAATTGTTCATGGAGAGAAATATAGAAGATGCAAATAAGTTTTTTTTATCTATATTGTATCAAAATTAAAAGAAATGCACATTATCATATATTTCTCATAGAAGTGGTCACCTCTCTACATAAGAATGTGAATATATTAAATGACATGAAAAAAAGGTCACAAAATTGTTTTACACTGGAATAAAAATCACGGCAATGATATAAAATGCTCACAATTGACTAAACCATTGGATAACTAAAAAAGAGGTTATATTACAAAATTGGAATAATAATAGAGATATATTTAATCAAAAAATAATTGCAGTGAGATAAAAAAATTAGGGAAAAGAAATTAATATATTATAAAGTGATAACTCTACTCTAATCAATAAAAAGTACTTCTTTATAATAACCCCTTACAAATAAAAAAACAATGTTAAAAAACAAATTTAACAACAACAACAACAACAACAACAACAACAACAACAACAAATTTTTTTAAGTAATCTTCTATTCTATTCCCTTGTATTAATATGATACTATATCCCCTAAACGTAGAGAGGAAAAACGATGATGGAATTTGTAGAAATGAAAAGACAATCCAATATATAGATATAAGTAGCTTATTGCTCAAAAATCTTATAGTAAAGTAGTAAACCATTAAAATGAAAATTTAATTTATAAAATCTAGTTTATAAATTAATTTAAATTTAAATTAATTTTATTTTTAAATTAAATTATTATTATTTTAATATTTTTGTAAAATTAAAAAACTAATATACATCATAAACCGAAATAACTTTATAAATGGGTGGACGCAACGTAAGCTTTATGGCCGAGGCAATTTATGTTTAATAATATATGTTTTTTCCAAAAACATAATAATATATGTTTGTTCGAAAGAAAATTGTCAGTTCATTGTAGGAAAGTGCGAGAATCTAGATGCCAGTACAAAATCACTTTAGGAAGGAACCTTATGGCAATAATAGAAAAAAACTACATATCACAAACATCACTGTGCTGAAGAGAATTGTTCCAAGAGCGAACCGCATCAACCTTCAATGTTCTTTGTTATAAAATAATGGGATATGTCACACTACGATATGCAAGTAAGATTGCCAATCCCCACACCGCCGCCCCCAGAGATAATTAAAAATGTTTCCATATATTTTCTAACTATAGGGGAAACATAATGGAAGATTGAGAAAGGGAATGGATCTTAGGACATGACTCATGGTTCTTTTTTAAATCACCTTTAAAAGGGTACATTATTTTCAATCCCTACTCAAAGATCATTTGTGTGAAACTATCATATAAATTATTCATTTATTTAGCTTCTTCCTTATATTCATTAAACTGGAGGATAATTAAACTTTTATGGAGGTGGTGGCGAATGAGGAGCTTCTTGGAACCCTTGAAAGATTCTCGAAAGACAAAATTCTTAAGAAATATGGTGTCCTTATCAAATTATCACTTTTGTTATGATTTTATTGAATAATATCTTAAAAGAGTAATGGATTCCCTAATACTTATAAGATAAATGTTCGCAACCATCAATACCTTTGTTACAAAAATTATTCCAAAGTTTGATAACCCGTCTTGTTATGAAAACCTTCACCCAATCCCCTTATGCAATTGAATTTACAAATAATCTAAAGAATTATCTCAAGTAAGATAAAATATATCTTTTATCGTCACTTCTCTCCTAAGTAGTTCAAATTCATATAAGGGAAACAAATCTATGAGGTAGTGCATGTTAAATATAATTTAAAGGTAATGACTATAAAAGTATACCTTTTCTAGGATTTTAACAAAGTGAGAGTATGAAGGCATAAAGTTGCAATGCCCTCATAATCAATTATACCGAGAAAATATATTCGCCCAAAATCCTAATCCTTTCAAGAGTGCGGTCACTATCCCTCTCAAATGTGTCGCCAAAAGTTTACAAATCCTTTATGCTTCCCCAAAATCTCAAATATTCCTCACAAACAATTTGCAGTATGACTCGTAGATAAAGAAATCCTTTGGCTAGTTTGATGGAGCATCATAATGAACTCTTAAGAGAGGTGGGTAAGAGAAATTGTATTTTTTCCCAATCCATAGTACCTCATTAAAAAAGGGACTTTTTTCTTGGAACAAACAAATTTTGTGTATTTATAGCTCTTAAATTGGTTATAATTCTATTTCAAGAAGAAGTTGCACAAATTCAAATCTTTGGAGACTCAATCTATTCAATGAATTGATGAAAAGAGACTACCTTGAGAAATTACTCTCTATGAACATTACTTTTTGGTGTCAAAAAATTTCAATTAATGTCTTCTATTTCTTTTTCTCATGTTTACGGTCCCACAAAAACAAGGAATTGGATAGGTTATCCAAAGAAAGATTGAAGTTTGAAGTGTGCACATGGGGAATCCTCGAATCCACTCAAGGACACTCGCCTTGCTATTTTCATTAAATTTGTTTTTAAGTTCATCGCTAACTTGGATGTTATAAAACAATAGTAGCTTGAAAAACAAGTCTCTGAATCTTTGTGTAGGACTATAATTATAATTTTGAGGAATATTAGAGTTATATTTAAAAAAACCATGTAAAAAATATAGGTTGGTGACACAAGCAATAGAAGACATTTGAACATTTATGCAAATGAGAAAGCTCTCCATTATTTGTATATTTTAGAGCAATGGAATAATCTATCAATGACTGGTTAATTCTTTCATATCTAGCCTCATGAGTTAGTTTGCAATACTCTTAACATTTTCTATTGTAATTTTATTAATTTGAATAAAATTGCTCAACACATGCATAGGTGTGTGTGCGAGAGAGAGAGAGTTTATAGATGTCCTTGATTTACAAGAGAAGCCTTTTGTTTAAGAAACCACAATTTAAGGTTTGGTATGCTATCAATTGCACCCCTCCTAGGCTACACAAATCTTTAACATGGTTATATTTTAAGCTATATACTCCTAGCTAGTGTAAAATTTTGAACTTGGATTGCCAAATAAAATGAGATCCTTCCAATTGCTTTTGAGATTTGAATAATATTATATTTAATTTTGATTGCGAAAAAATTTTT
>APFE030130104.1:10259-38670 GCA_000404065.3 Pinus taeda
AAATTTAAATATGCTTACAAAATAATTATTTTAATTTTTATGGTAAAAATGATATTAATTTATACATAACATATACACACATATATATATGCTAGACCCAAAGGATTTGAATTGGTGACGAATTAGTGAGCTCGCAAGAATCGTCTTAACAATGCACTTATTTTAATGTGATAATGTGATATGTATATTATGATTAATAAAAATAAAATTACATTATAAAAATAAAATTATAAAATGTTTACATTTAACCTTTATTGTCTAACTTATAACATCTAATGCCTAAACATCTGCCCTATACTAAGTTGTAGAAATGTAGAGCACCAAATTTCTTATGAGTGTTTATGAATGGTTAAATGTATCTAAGAGAATATGTATTTTTCCCTTATGGAAGCCTCGCTCTTATGAAACATGAGTCAAATGAACCACTAGCCAATGACCAATGACAAGAGATAATCCACATTCATAGGTAACAACTAATAATGCTGATCTTCCTTAATTAATAATTAAGTCGTAACAATTTATTATCAATTAATAAAAACTACTTTCTTTATTAATTAATAACTAAGTTATAAGAATTATATAAATCTAAAACATAAATATTAATTTACATCATATATAAATAATATTAAAGCATTCTTTATTAGAGGATTACTTAAGGGAAAATGTACTTTTCCATTTGGACATCATACTAGTGGACAAAATAATTCATGTACTTGTTTAAGAGGCCATTATACATAAGAAAATAGCATATTAAGATAATATCTTATATTTGTGCATGAAAATATTATAACACAACAAAATAGAAATCCAACTATGACTCATGCTGCATTGTCTTTAATATGTTGATCAACTAGCTCCTTATAGTCACACTTCTTGGTCTATTTAGACCCTAAAGGTTTTAGGTTTTCCTCAAAGATGATGGGATTCACTTTTGTTCCCTACAAGATATACACATTCTCTCTCTTAAACTCTATTTCATCTTCATCTCTCATTTGAGAAGCCATTGTACCTATTATAAATATTGCTTTACATATTCATGCTTCAAAATTTTGCTCAAAGATCTTGATCGGATGGAGAATTTCCCACTAGTAATCCTCCTTGTTTTTTAGAGCTTTATAAATAAGAGCTTTGAAAATCTACTCAGTGTATGCTATTCTTAAAAACATTGTTTCCAAGGGCTAAGAATATACCAAGTCTTTAATCCTTCCATCCAATTCTTTCAAGACTTTACTGCTAGTACAATTGTTTCCTTTTTCGTTAACCATTTTTTTTCAATTTTTCAATTTCCACTTTAGCTTGCTCAAGGAACATTTTATGGAAGTTCTTTTCTACCTCTATGGCCTCCTTCTCAGTTCTAGGCACATGCTTTATATTCCTAGAGCTCAAGGCCCTCAAGGTAAAATCCTTGTTTTTTTCCGAGTTCCAAGTTCTGGAGCTACCTCATTTGATTTCATCTTATAAATGGTTGGTATCGTACTAGGGAAATCAAACCTCCCATCACTAGAACATCAAAACTAATTGACTCAAAAGTGCATATTACCAAGTAGTTCACCATATATTAGAGCCTTAAACTCAAATAACATCCTGAATAATAAATGTAACATACCTATCCCTTGTGGAGTAGAGAAATACCAACTGTCCTCACTCCAACCTAGAAACCAAAGAAAAATCCAAGCTAAGACAAAAAAATTACTTGAGACATTGAGACATTGAGTTTCCAATGTTATTGTAGTCTTATGACTCCAAGGAGGCCTTTATTACTTCCCATGATTTATTGAACCATTTGAGTAATTGATTCCATTTTTAAATAGCCATGCCCCCGATCTTATGAGAATACCCATCATTTTGAGTTGTATTTTTCCCTTCCCCACTAAAATTTCATCATGATAGAACCCTTAGGATATGCCTCCATAGATAATAATACCCTCCATTTGATAAAATGCAAATCGAACTCCTATATACCCCCTTATAAAATCACTCATCTTCTTGCCTTAAACTATGAAAATCATTCCAATCAATTAATTAAATTAAATCTTGCACATTAAATCATTAATTTGGTAGCATAAACTTGAAAGACACTAATGTTGTATGTGTAGAGTTTAGGACATTAACATACCATAAAACTTATGCAAAATACTCTTAAACTTCTAATATAATACTAATGAATAAGAGTAATATTTTGAAATATAAATAACTCAAAATAAATGTTACAAAGATCTTGTTCTTTGGATGATAAAATCATAGAAGGGTTTCGTTAGGTGTAGAGGACAATATTTCATTCAAGAAAGACCCTAAGTGTTCCTATCTTGTTTACAAAAAAAATATTGTTCCCAACTTCAATAAGACTTGTTCTTTTGTAGCTAGTGTCAAAATAAACAACACATCTAAAAGTGAAGATTAAATCAAATCACCACCTAAAATTCCTGATAGATATCCGATCACTTGGTTGACATCACAAAGTTTCTTGATGCACATGTTGCAATGTATCATTGTACTATAGGTACAATTTTCATGCAAAAAAAACACACATTTACAAAATATTTCTTAGTCATTTAATGGGGGATCTCGTCTCCATGTAAGAGAGACACACAATAGATAATAAGCAATCAAAGTAAAGTAAATGAACTAGTGAATGTAACACACCAATAATGAAAATGATAATAAAATGAACTAGAGTCTCACTCTAACTATCAATACTACACTACAAAGTAAAGAAAACATAGAAGCATTGATTGAATTGAGGGCCCTCTCAACCAATGTCACACTTATTGGAAAGTTAACAAACTATGATCAAATTAGGCATAGGTGGTCTATAAACATTAGCATGAACCACTTTATATTAATCAGAAATGAAGTGCAGTAATAAATTATTAGTATTAGGAAATTTGGTTTTATAGTTCCTTAGCAAAGGGTTGAAAACTCCTTCTATCGAATGTGACTATGCCCAGTTGATATTGGCTTAATATGAAAAGAGGTAACATCTTTAGGAGGACATGTGGTAGCCAATGATAGAGGCTCAATAGTTTGTTTGGAAGTTTCTTCTTAGTCATGCTCCTAGAAATTATCCTATGGACATCTAAAAGAAGTTCTCCATGTCCATTTTCGGTGAATATTCTATAACTTTCTTAATAGGTAAGAAAATCCTCAATCTCATGAAGACTAGGCTATTCACTGTTAATCCTATCATTGTGTTTATAGACATTATTTACTTACTTGGGTATCGCCTCATGTGCAATGCACACATCAATGAATCTATTATGAACCAAGAAGGGATTCCAAATTATCACATGTTTTATGTACTTCCTCCAAGATAAATATTTTAATTAGACCATGATGATACAATCAATGACTAACATTACTAACTTCTGTCATCTACATTTTTCCATTTTGCCAAAGTTTTTACATAAATAAGATGGGAATTTAAAGTTATAATTTCATTCAAAGCAGAGAGGGATACAAATATGGTAGAGGAAAGTGATTGCATACTTCCCCTTACACATTATATATTTTTGCAATAAAAACAATAGATTTCTACACGTATCTATAATCTAGAATTATGGTACTCTTCTTCCCAAATTTGAGCTATGTTCCGATGAGCAAAAATGTTAAGTCGTACTCCTTGGTCAACCTGTTTGTTCTTAAGCAAAAACTCCCATGTTTGAGGCATTCTAGTGGCTTTTTCCATGGAATTGTCCATCACTACCATCACAGGGTTTCCTTCCCAATCAATTCGACCATCAAACCATTCTGAAAATGCTCTAATAATAAAGCTATCATACCCATTAAATTTTTGAAGGAACAAAACCCACTTTGTAGATCTGAGTATAAGTTTACTGGCATTAAACTCAGCGTATGATTCAATAGCTTCTAGAAACCATGTTTCCTTTTTGATTGTGACCGTTTTCCCCATACAATGACATTGAAATTCTTTGTGAGGTATGTGGAGATGCTCTTATCTTAACAATTTGTCACTACTCGCAAGGAAATTAGGGTTTTTTGAGCAATATGCAGGTTAGAGACTCATTTCAAGTATCTAGGCCATTTCACATGAAAGGAATCATGATGATGGGTGGTTGAAATACATGCATGCATGAAAATCATGAGAGTGGTCATGATTTTTCACTCCTTTCAATGACATGTTTTGTAGGGTGGAGAATGGTTACTAAATTAAAATGATAAGCATGAGTGGATGCATAGTAGTTGTATAATAAGGGTGTAAACATGTGGTGACAAATATAAGGGGTGGAGTAGGGGTATAAGAAAAACCATATAGTTATATTATAATATGCTTAAATGGTTATTATCTTGTATCTTTCCATGTTTTTAATAAAACTACAAAATGTCAAATTCAATTCCTTACCCCAACAGATTAATGCATGTTGAAGTTGCTAGGAATGTTAATGAGGAAAAAATGAACATGAAACCTTTGTATTACTAAGCTGAACTAAAAATAATGAGGTTTGACCAAATTTTGATGTTGAGGTTGGTCATATACAAAATCATCATCCTTGGAACAATGAAGAGTTGTTGACAGAAGGTAGAGCTAAAATATTGGATTTTGAGACAAATCATACTGAAGTTCTCATGCTAGGGAATAAAGGATCTATAACTTTGATTTCTTCTTAGTAGCATAATTAAACCAAATACAAATTCTAATAAGGATAATGATGTTTTAGGAAAATATAAAATTTATTTTCTATATTGATAGGGGTGTGGAATAAGTGTTCATTCCAAAGATGTTGATGTAAGGAAATTCATTGTAGTGGAGATGGATTCTAATTGTGGTGGAAATAATAAATTGAGTGCTCATCTCCATCTCTATAGTGAGAAGGTTTTTCATAAAAATGGTGAATATTTGCCTCCTAGTTACCTATTTTTTAAGTAGAAATCTTATTCAATTGTGCTAAATGATTGATTTTCACAATTGAATTTTATTCTTATCTTTATTCTTTCCTTTTTATCACTTTTTTTTTTCTCTTTTTTTAAATATTTATCATATATATAAAATTTTAAGAAGATGATGGATCAAAGTGAGGTTGCAGGAGGTCCAGGATCCTCCCTACCCACTATCTCCATCTCCAATTATTGTAGAACATGTTGAATGAATTCCTCATTGTTGACAGGATATTGGTACAATATTAACCTATCCTTATGTTGGAAATTTTCATCCCGAAAAGGTTATTATTGGTAGTGTGAAATTTGAATAAAGGTGTGGTTATTCTCATAAATGTTTCTATGAATGTTGTATAAAAACTAGCATTTCGAAAAAGGATTTTTAGATCTTTTGGGGATATTGGAAGATGTATATTTTTGATGACTTCAATCTTTGTTGGATCAATTTGAATTCCTGCACAATATATAAGATGACCAAAAAAATTCCTTGTAGTATATAACATAGGGCACTTAACATCATATAAAGAAGTTTATTCTATTTGCATCTAACCTTCTCTAATTTTTTTAATGCTTTTGAGAGAAGAATCACCATACACAAAGAAATCATCTATATAAATTTACAAAAAATCGTGTCTCCGTTTAGAAAAAAATAGCTAATACTTCAAGGTGGTGGGAGCATTGAATATCCCAAGGGTTTGCACTCTGTAGGCTAATGTACCCCGGGGGCATGTGAAGGTGGGCTTGTCCTAATATTTGGGTGCAATTCATATCTAGTCATATCCACTAAAACTATCCAGAAAACATAAGTACTTTTTAATAACTAATGTGTCCAAAACCTAATCAATAGATTGAAGACAGATAAAATATTTTAAAGTGGATATATTAAGCTACATATAATCAATGCAAATATGTAACACCTTCCTCCCACACTTTTTCAAGCTAATAAATTCATTTGGGTAAATATGTGATGAAGAGTTTCTATGATATAATTATAATCCCTATGTAAATTAAGGAACTAGAATCAACAAACCAAAACTGAACTAACCTTCCTCGGGAGCTACAAGAACCCGAGGGGATAACTAACCCCTCCAGGTGACCAGCCCTGAGTTAACTTGATTTTTAACTGAGATAACCTTTAGTCTCTCCCATAACAATCCCTCCATGCAATTGAAATCCTCCAGTCACGTCCACAGTCTTGCTTCCTAGTGACTACAGTCTTTTTCAACTAGTTCTCTACCAACAACCACGAGACTTAAGACACTTATTTAGGCTAGGACCTAGGCCTCTACCCAAAACATTAAAAAGCTTGCAGGAATGATAAATAACAAGAATATAAGGCCTATAATTAAAAACTTGAGCAAGGACTCAACCTCACCCATCTTAGTCATGACAGGAATTTTGTCAAACACATCATAATGATGTAATCTACAAGTCATACATACACATATGAACATAAGGTGTTCATAATTATCTAAGATGCATTAAGAAGGATTGATGCCCTCTCAAAATAGACACATTATCATATATTAGGTCATACATTCATTTACATTTCATTTACAAATCATAACATGATGAGAGCCATAACTCAATTCTATCATAAAACCATGCTTGTAACAAGCATATAACCAACATAGTAACAATGATAGAACAACCATCAAAATCACATAATTTCAAGAACATTTGTTCATAAAACTCAAGATAAATATTCTTATTATTCATATGCAAAAGCCAAGCGAGTTAGGGACTTCCATGTACCACCTAACCATAGTTTCAGTTGAACAAATGTTTCTTTAAGGCAATCACCCTCGTGTCATATTCTAAGCATGAATGTTGGAATCAGAACAAAATTGACCATGTCTCCCAATTTTTATCGCATATCTTTCCAAACCTGATCAAGGATTGTTAGGCCCTAAATAAACGCCTATACATCTAGGCTTTACCGTATATTATCCTTAAAGATCCCTAGGCCTAAACAAGAAACATACACCACCAAACTTTACTGCAATCCCACCATATACTGATCCAGTTGGGATCACTAAGCCTATACAAGCATGGATTCCTTCAGATATCTCCAACTAAAATGTGAGGAATTTCTTATCTCCTGCCTTGGGATTTACAACATATCCCACCTTTACTAGTCTAGGGATTTGTAGGCCTTTGGAAATATTCATGAGACCACCCCACTCAGTTTCAAAATCATCCAGCAATACACCTCAACTAAGTAAGAGAACACCATCACACCATGGCTATCCAGAAATGTAAAGGCAAGGCTGAAACCACTGTCACACCTAGAAAATCCCATTCAAATTACAATAAGAGAACCAAATATACATATGTGTGTAACGTGCATGCCAAAAATAGCAAGGAAATCATACATGCAACTTGATACCTGAAAGTAATCACATTATAGCTGCTTGATCCAACTCTTCCTTACTTGATATTTTATTCCATTTGCTTCATTTTCCAATACAATTGAATATGAGAGTGCTCCAAGCATTCTACAAGAATACTCTCCACCATATAGCTCCACCATGAGAGAGAATATATAGAGAGAGAGCTCCACCATATAATTGACAAAAGACATGAATTGATCCTCACAAGTCTCTTTATCATTAAGGCCTCCATTTTCTTTAATTTCCATTACTTTCCTTCAATCTCCTCCTCACATCCAATGTGTGACCGTTCACCTTCCTTTTCTCTTAATTTCCTTTTCTTTCATAAATAAAATGCCAATTAAGTTATCTTTCCTTTATAAATCCTTTGTTGATCCAAGTGGCTCCAAAGACACACAGGACAAAGAGGACTTAGGAGATATCAAAAATAAAATTGTTTGGATTATGCTCAAACTAAGTTCATGCTAAGCATCACGTCGATGTGATCACAGTGGTGCAAATGGTTCGTTAATCCGAGTCTAGACGAAGGAGATAGAAGCAAACAAAGTTGGGTTGACATTTTGCTCACTAGGGAGGCTTAAGTAGGCCATAATTTGGATAGAACCTAGCCACTAGATTCTAGCCAAACTTCGCTGGATTCTAGGTGAATTTGTGGTCTTATTAAAGAGACTCCTACAACTTAAAAGTGAATTTCAAAAATGCACATTTTGTTTTATATAACAAAAAAATATATAAAAAAGGGATGGTGATAATCGAAGCCACACAACAAAATTAAAAAAAAAATTGGTGGAGAGGCGGGCCATGACCCCCGGCCTCTCTCACGTCTCCCTTGCCTCACACCACAAAATTCCTCCCATGGAGCCACCATAACCACCCCACGGCACGGGGCTCAAAAAATGAACAACAAACATGGGTGGGTCGGACCTTGGGGTGTGGACCCAACCCAAATCACACCATGTTAACCATTAATGACCATTGTAGGTGGGTATGGTGGGTAGGATGGCAAAGGTAGGCCCAGTCCTACCATAATATAAAAAAAGGGGGTTCGTTAAATATAAAGAGATTTCATGTATAAAAAAAGGATCTAGGGTTTGACTTGCAGACCTCCTCCCTATTAAGCAGATCACAAACCAACTCCACTAATAGATTTATTGGGAAATCCATCACCCAATTTTTAATTAAACTCAATTCATCAGTGCGCTTAGGGAGGAGGCAGTGCATGAGGTTCGAGGTAGAATTTTGCAGGAGGGGTGAAATTTCACTTTGTTAGAATTTGACAAATTTTATATGGTTTCAGCACTTCTCGACGCCACGAACACAATGGCGCTATCTGTTTTTGCATCATAATTTTTGCAGTTTTTGGCCATTTTCAGTGTGAGGATGGAACCATGACTGTTGCAGAAACAAGGAATGAAACCATGATCCGTGAAATTTTCCCAAGGAGGTAATTTTTATCTATGTCAAAATATAGTCAAGTTTACAGTCATTTTTCATGGTCTTCCGCACAGATCACAATGGTGAGGTCAGATTCGCCTTTTGAGTTGCATATTTCCAGTCAACCCATGGAGTAAAATCTTTGAGGAATCTAGGGGGAATCTAAAATATTCCTTGATCCCCAAATTCGAAATTTCTCAGAATTCAAAAATTGGACTGTTGATTTTGCACTATTCGACGCCACAAATCTGATGATGCATTCAGATATTTCATTCACTCGTTTCATTTTCCAGCCACTTTTCTAAGTGGAATGCAGGGGTCAACATTCATGTGCGAGTAGTCATTTCAATGTGATTGATGCTGTGAGATCAATGGTTGGAGCAGGTTCATGAGTTTGACATCCACTTCTTCAAATGACCCTTGGTTGTGAGGTATATGTAGTGTGTTCATGTACTTATTTTGCTATGCATTTTGCTCCACAGATCCCTGTTTGATATTTGATAAGGGTTTTTGTTCATTACTTGTTTTCATGATTCCTACTTGATGTGACATGGAATTGTCTATGTGATGTATTTGTTGTCATGATTTTTCATGTTATGTTTTGAGATCCCTCTATTGTATGTTGATGGGATGCTGAGGTTGTCGTCATGTATGTTTGCATGAGATCCCTTTTATGCCATGTTGGTAGGATGCTCATCATGCATGATTTTGTGTCATACTGATCGGAGTTTTTTTAGTAAGATTTCCTATAGAAGAACATCTCTTAGAGCCACTCCTGTGTGAGGGAATTTTCCTTTTATGATCATGACATAATCCCTTATGTACATCATCACTATTTACAACACTTAATGCAATGACCTACACCATATTGACACCAAGGCCTGGAGACGTACTCCCTCTTGGACGAACTCTGTTATCAACAACTTATGTTTTTATGTTGTTGATGATTGTCTTGTTCCTCTGCTTTACAACATGTAGATGTATTCATTAATGTTCTTTTAAAAAGGAAATTTAACACATCATGAAAGTAAAAGGTCTTGGAAGGGTCCTTTGTCACACCCAAACCTAGATCAAGTGGTATCAGAGCAGGTCTTTGCGTTGATGTGAATTGCGACGTGAACAATGGAATGTGTAGCGACATAGAATGAAAAATCGGTGTACGAGACCATGCTCAACATTTTCAAAAGGGTAGAAATAATGTAAGAAACTCTCTAGAAAGAGACAAAGGAAAACAAGCGATTGCAGCTTTAGTTGCGAGCCACAGAAGAGGCCTTCGAATCACTGAAGCACAATAAACAAAATATTCAAATAGAGAATACTGAATTGAAGATGCGTCTACATGAAGAGAAAGAGGAAAAACAAAGCTTTCTACTACAATGATAAGCAATGACGAGGCCTTGGAAAACCTGCAACATGACCCATGTGAGGTAAAACGTAGCCCTCTAAATTCATGTATGTTTCCTGATGATGATTTCACTATTTTTGAAAATCATACCACAGGAAGTGTCTCCAAACTATTGAAGAGATTGGGGTATGAAGGAAATGGCTTGGGAATTAATGGCCAAGGAATTGTCAACCCCATCAAAGTAGAGGAATTACCGTGTCGAACAGGACTTGGGTATGTCAGAAAAGAAGTTGGGGAATGCATCGAGACAGCTAGCAAAGCACCAACAATAGATGATGAGAAGCCCTCATCAGCTCTTTCCAAATCGATAGAGGACGTAAAAGATGTTGATTTCCTTTCAGTTTCGTCTTCACATAGTATGATTTCTGTTGGAGATTTGATTCGATATCATGTAGAGTCTAAGACAAATAATTTCAGACATTTTTCTAACAATGAACAAATTATGGACATATTCACACAGGTAATTGTAAATAGTAGGAATAGTAAAATAAATGGGAACCTTGTGTAAAATGAAAACAAGACTTACCCATATACTATATTAAATATGAATATAAGATTAATGAAAGGTATCCAATTCTAGATTTATCTCTAACATTGATATCAGAACTTGTTAACTCCATCATTCTCTAGTTCTATAGAATATACTAGACATCATAATAAACAACATTCCTTGTGACACATTATTCCTATGGTATTACTCTTCCAACATTAAATATCATCACTCACCAAATATATGAAAACTATGGTTCACATTATAAATCTCATTTTAAACCTAGTCATCTACTCATTCAACTAACCCTCTAAGCTCAATAATCCCATCCTCTTCCGCACACATGTTATCTATTGGAAATAATCTTAGAGCAAGGTTGAATCAGTATTAAGGCTAACTTTAATTTTTATGTCAATTATCTTTAGTAAATAAAATGACATCGATTATATGATAGAAACCATTAACAACCCATAACAACAACCATATCATCCAATACAAGCATACCCATCATTACCAACAAACAAATCAGACAAGGAGGTTTAACATGGAAACCTTTCAGGGAAAAAAAACATCAAAGCTTGTTGTTGTTACTGATGTAAAAATGAGAGCACCTGTTATATTACAACAATATGTTTGTGAGCAACCACTCAAAGGAAGCACCAACTCCCTTTTATTGGTTTCTAAAACCCACTAGCAGGAAGCACCAACTCCCTCCTTTTGTAGACACCTAATCATCTTACAAGAAGTACCATGTCAAGCACAAAATTCACATATTTGTTTCAAGAAACAACTTGCAACTGCTTGGATTTATGAAAGCCCCAACTTGTAAGAGGCACCAACCCTCAACATTTCTTCAGACACCCACTAGAGATAGAAGCAAAAAATTTCTATATGCAAGCTCCAACCAACACCCAACAAGGAACTAATGTTAACTGTAAATAGAAGCTAATATGCCTCATATTAGCCCTGTTCTCCTTATCCCTTTTGTTCCACCCAACCCTCTATCTTCTGCACACTCTACTCCAACTTGTTATTTCGTTCACCAACATCCACCAACGCATAACACTCTTTACACTTTGCCCACTCTATAGCAAGGTGCTCAGATGGGATCTCTGTTATTGGCCTTCTCATTCTGCTTAGGGACACATGGGATCTTCTTAGTACAACACTCACATTTAGAGATCTCCACAAAGCTCACACTCCATAAAATATACTCATCTCTCGACCCTCTCCTATTCCACAAGATTTCTTGGCATCTCGTGACAACATAGACTCTCTTGGCCTCTCACAGAACAACACAAGATCTCTTGGGGTATATTTTCTCTATGTAGGCACTCTCATCCTCTTATTTCTACAACAATTGCTCACTCAACCTCTCCTCAGTAGTGCATACACATGCATAGATCTCTCCACACAGCTCAGTGGAAATAATGTTGCTTCCTCCACCTTGCTCAGCTACAATTTTGTGTTTTTATCATTGAAAAAATTGATCGATGTTTTCTTTTTCATTCATCACTCTTCTATTCACACTATTAGAGTTTACCTTTGCATAGATTCTCAATGTTGTTGTTACATCTCTTTCTTGAATTCAGTCGTTGCATTAAACATGAGAATGGGCACCTGAGTGTCTCCATGCTGAGACATAAATCCTCAATTAACCTACACTCTCCCTCAAGGATCTTGTTATTTCTATGAATAAATATCTTGTACCTTAGGCTCTAATATTCAGCTAATTCCTCATAGCGTGAAATAAATATGAGGGATGGCTTGTCTCAAGTCACTTACATCCTACATTTAAATAATCCTATGCATTCATGGTCCCGGCTACCTTGACCTAGTGACCCTTATCTCTGTCTCCTACCTACGACGACTGACATTCAATTGATCAGCAAACTCTTAATATGCACATTTACCTAGTTCCTGAATCAGTCATCTGTCATACACTTTTGTGCTGCAATTTTAGATCCCGCTCATTTTGTAACTTTATAAAAGAGATGTTACGAAATCATGCGATTCTAATTGGCCTTTAGCTCCTTTTTATTCACCCATTATCCCATTTCCACCATAGGACCGATTTTTGTGACCAATGACTTCATAAGCCTAAGTATTGTAATCTCGGAGCCAGATATTTTCTAACTATATTAAGGTGGATGTCACGATATTACGAGATCCTGATGCCAACTTTTAGCCAATTTTTCTTTGCCTACTATTGTTTTTCACCATATGACCAGGTTTTATGATTTACAACATAGTGATTACGTGCTAAGCCCTTTAGGATCCTGTCATGGTCATGTCTCCTTGTGTTATTTCTCTATGCCCTTGGTTCTTTAGGTTCCACAACCAAGTGCCATTCAAAACCAAAGCTCCCTGGTATAAAACTTTTCTCAAATTGCATTTATAACAGAGTTCTGAAATTTCGACGTTTGAAATAATTCTCACATGGCTTAACAATATCACTTTGGTGTGAAGCCTTCACTATGCCCTTTCTTTTTTGGCCTCCCACAAATAGGCACTAGAAAACATTAGAAGCCCCTCGCATTGAAACTTTTTCAGATTTCAATTAGATCAGAGTTACGAAATCCCAACCTCCGAAATACCTCTATGGCATCTCCATGGAACTTAGGTGTTAAGCCCTTCACTACGTCGTTGGTTCTTTGGGTCTCCATGACCAACTCCTAATCAATATCAGAGCTCCATGTATTGAAAATTTCCCAAAAATCAATTATATCGGAGTTACAAAATCCCCGACCTCCGATATGCTTCTAATATGACATTGTGCTCTTCTAATCAACCCCGCGTGGTCTCACCATAGAGGTGACACATGTCACCAATATTTTCTCCATTAGACCACTCAAAAATGCTAAATCTGACTATCATGTGTCCTCCATACAACCATGTCATGTTGATGTCATATGCCATAGTCATGTCCTCATGGTCAATAAACTACTGCCATATGTCTAGTTCGAGGAGAGAGAACAGGTCCCTGGGTCCTTGGTTTTGAAATGATTTCCTTTGTAATCTCTGCTCCCTGTAACCCTCATAACTTTCAAAAGAATTCAATTTGTAAAAATTTATGAGGTCTCAAAATTCCAATATACCAACCTTATGATTGATCGAGACCATGACCTCCGAGGTTCCGATTCTCCAATCTACTTTTGATATTCAGCCTACGCCTATATTCAGACCCTCTAAGGTCCAAGAAATCCTTTCCTCTGATGTTTCAACCTTCTGATATTTCAACCTTCCATGATTCCACCTTTATGACATCCTTAGCCTCCAACTCTCCAAAATTCAGGGTTTCAAAATTCAACCTCCTTCTAAGGACTTCAACATCCTTATTTAAAATATCAATAAATTTTGATATCAATATACAATTATTAACATCCAAATACCATTGTAAATCTCTTTCAAAGCTTCAACAAATAGTGCTAATTCTAAGAGTATATGAACTAATCCCTTAAGGTAGAATCTCCTACAAAGTCTTGTTCTCCCAAAAATCATAGCCATGTTTATGGATTCTCCAATATTCCTGCTACTATGGTGATTCTATAAAAGAGAATTTAGAAACCAGAGGACTCTCCTTCAGATTGACAAATCATGCATATCTTCTGCCATGAGAACGACCCTAGTGGACATCAATGTTGTCTTTCCTAATCATCATGCTAGCACATGCATCCATGCCAGTATGGTTGACATCAATGCCAACACACTTGCTTACTGTAAGTAAATGAAAATTGTTGAAAATAATACTGAGGGGGGGGGGGTGAATCAGTATTATTACGTCAATAAAACTTTTTCATTTCCAAATTCAGATTCATATATGCTACTTCCACAACTTCTTATGATTCAGTTAGATGATCCTTAATAAGTGCATTAGAACATTATCAACCATATTAACAGTAAACAGGTGCAGTATAATATCACACATAAGTCACACACATGAACACCATGATATAAGGTGGAAACCCAATGTAGGTGAAAACCACCTGCTGCAAGTCATCTCAATCTTCTTCTTAATAAGAAAATCCTTTTACAATATTTCTATATTGGTGCAGTCTTATACCAGTACGCAGGCTTCTACCTCCAGAGAGCTACAACCCCCATAGTTCTTGTACTAGCCGATCCATTTACTAGTACGCAGGCTACTACCTGCTCCAAAGATTTCAACTGCTACTAGAAGGGAGCTACCACCCCCTTTGCTCTTGTACTAGCTAAGATACTAGTACGTAGGTGCCGGTCTACAATATTCTCTTCTTCGGGTACCACGTTTCATTAATTTTCATACTGGATACACCTAGAACACATAATCTAAAATGCCACGTTTCATCCAATTTTCATACTGGGCCCAATAACATCAAATAATCATCAAGTACATATGAATCACCCAATATCCTTTAGAATCAATCAATCTTTTGAATCACTCAAAATCCAAGACATATACAAGGTTAATATGTGAGTTATCAACCAGATCTAGTACATCAAATCACACAAAGATAAGTCATTAAGCACTTGATCCATTCAACCACAATCACACTATTACCAGAACTCAATATCAGTAACCAGACATCAAATATGGACCCAGAACCCTGTAGAATAATCAAATGGTAGTTAAAGCAAATTTCAAGCACGGTCTCCAACTTCAGCACTGGACATTTGCAGGTATCCGCACCTATGCCTTCTGCTGCTCTGCGGGTATCAACACCTGTGCACACTTCTTCTCTACGGGTATTTGCACTGTGCCTTTATTCTGTTCCGCAGGTATCCGCGTTTTCACCGTGTCTCACCTGCGGTCCTGCAGCTACATACGCACCTGTGCACAGTTCTTCTCTGCAGGTATCCGCACCTGCACCGCGTCACACCTGCGGTCCTCCGGGTACAGATAGTTTTTCAGTCTTCAAGCACGCCCCAGACTATCAGATCTACAGATCGGATCATGCACCATGAAGATATTCAGATCTAGCTATCACTGAGATCGAGTTGTCATTCAGATCTAGTAATCTCTCACCAACTGATCACAAGAATTTCAGATCTAGATCACCTTAAGATATTCAACCCATAAGTACTTCATCCCAAATGATCTCCTTCCCTTTTTATAGTCAAGCCTTTCACAATACCATGGTCCAAAACCATAATAACACAATACCATGAACACAATACTTGGGATCAATATCTTTAGATGCAATACCACAGACCCAAACCATAGGATCAAACATGTCAGACTAGATACCATGGATCACCATAGGATTCCCACGTGCATGCACTTTTTTTTGCATGGAAGTGCGTGCACTGGGGTCCGCATTTTCTGTTCGGACAACCTGCAGACATGACTGCAACTTTTTGAACTTCGTGCCTGCGGGTCCGCACCTTTTAAACTGTGTACATGCGATTCTCTTATTTTCTTCCATTCTGAGAGGTTGATCATCAATCTTTGCTACTGGCCTGTTGCACTAAGATCTGTCACCTGTATGAGTTGCCATCAAGGACAACACTTGTCCATAATTCCAACAATCTCCCCCTTTGGACTTGATGGAAAAGCTAACTTGTCACACGTAGACTCATCATTTGATTCTTTTGCACTGTCAGTATTCTATCACATCTGATATTTCTTCTTGTAGATTCATTTGATTATATATAGGTGAGATGTTCTTCTATGAGTGGGTTTCCATCAAGTACAACACATGCATCATAATGCCAACAATCTCCCCCTTTGGACTTGATGGCAACAACACCAACTCACTCTCCCCCTTTGACATCAAGGGCAAAGGGCGGACCACTATATGCTCTTTCCTTGATATGCATTCCGTTGTCCATACTCCCCTTCATTACCTGCTGAAATCTCTGAATGAGCTCCCCCTTTGTATATGTTATGGTGTACTACTCTGTCCATGCTTCCTCTGAGAACATGTTGAAGTCTCTGCTTTGCTGAAGTGTGTTGTTCTTGCTCCCCCTGACTGTAAGCAAGGTCTACAAAAATATGTTCTACAAGAAGAACATGAATCTATACAACATAAATGACCTTCCTATCACCAAAGACTCATACATACATCTATCTCCCATCACAAAGGTGATATACCAAAAGTTTACATAAGATAACATAAGAGAATAACATCATTCATCCCGGGCATAGTGGGGAAACCAACATAGGCCGTTACATGACCTTGATATGACTGAAATATTTCATCAAATGGCCATAATAGATAGAGACACACTATTACATCATAAGTCTTGATATGACCTTTTTGAATGATGACATTCATAACAGAGACCAAACACTTAAATAAGATCATGACAAACATCACCAATGACACTGTATGATCTGCTCCATAGCATCTGTCACCAGCAACTTGTGTTAGTGCATGAATCATCAAAGTATGTCTATATCAACATAATCATTCTATCATATGTGAGAAGCACCATAGCCATCTAGATCTGCATGGACCAAGTATCATCAATTGGGAATATCTGCATCAATCAACATATGTATGAAACAACCTATCATCATATAGGTAAGAACTCATCATCATCATATCTCCAACAATGCAACTTCGAATAATCGTCCATGTAACCAGCCAACAATCCTCATCCATATGTGTGCTAAGAACAATAGGAATCCGGCATCATAACTGTAACAACATATGAGTGACTCATCATCATGTGAATTCAAGCTATGTACTTCTCCTTATCCTTAAGAAGATCACCATGTAAGCACCATTAGAGAATCAACAACAAATCTGATCTAAATATCAACTATGTAACCCCAAGAATCATCTGAACAACTCATAACCATATCATAGCAAGATGAATCATTTATCCATATAAGCATCATCACCAAGGACTATTAACCATAATGCCAACAATGCATTAAAAGCATATGCTCCCCCTAAACCTGTGCCATCTTGTTTACTGACAGATCTGATCATGCATATCAATAAGAAGTATCAAGTCATCATCATTATCAAGTTAGAAACAAAACACATCTAACCATCAAGTCACCTCCATAACAGATCCTTTTCCTGAACCTGTCCCCACTGCTTTTCTTCAGACTGACATATACGCGACTTTGTAGTGTACAACTCACGTATATACGCGACTTCACTTTATGCAACTTGCATATGATATTCATGACACTAAAGTTTTACACATTCAGCTCCCCTTGAGTTAGTTATGTCTGTGTTGTGCTGCATCTAAGTACTTTGTGCGGTGCTACATCTTTCTGACTGAACTTCCTTCTTCTTCCATATCTTCAAGTGTGATGATGATTTATCCTTTTGGTGTGATGTCCGTACTTTGTTCCTGCAATCCTTTGCTATATGTCCAAGCTTGTTACATGCATAACATCTTATATGTTTCATATTCCTCCTATAGCAATCAGCAGCTTTGTGACCATACATATTGCAAGCAAAACAATATCCATTAAAGTACCTTGAATGTGATGATCTTTCTGCATGATGATATTCAACCCTTCTTCTTCTGCATCTAGCTACAACATGTCGAAGATTATGACATACATAAAATTCAACATTATTCATAGGAGGAGTAAAAGATTTTCTTTGAAGAATTTCTTTCCTTGATTGCTGATGGGGTTGACCTCTCATCTCCTTGTTGATCATTTTATATTTCTCTTTAGAGTTCCTTGCTTCACCTTGTGAACTAGATTCACCTTTAACAGATTCATGGAAACCAAGTCCAGTCTTGATAGCAGGAGACCTTTGACTACTAAGAATATCATCCAAGACTTTAGTGCTATCTTGAAATCGTAATAGTTTATCTTTTTCTTCTAATTTACCTTTCAAGATATTTACCTCAACTTGATGTTTCTCTTCCTTTTCAAGATACTTCTTCTTCACGTTCTCTTCAACATTTCTTTCTTCTTCCAACTGATGTCTTAGATTGAGAATCTCATTTCCTTGTTCTTCATTCACATCCTGTAGCATTTGATGAACTCTGGAGACACATTCCAGTTGTGCTTTTAAACTGATAGCTTCGTTTCCTGTTTTTCAATACCTTGGAGTAGATCTTTATTCTGCTTCTTGGCTTCTTCAAGTTCTTCCTTTAGTGAGAGGGTCATAGCTTCAAGACTTTCATAATCATTGGATCTATCTCTGAGATTCTTGATTGTCATGTTCTTTTCATTGACTTCTTTTCTTAGAGATATTACATCATCACGCAACTTTTGATTTTTGTCCCTGAAAAACTTCCTTATCTTGCTTTCTTCCTCTTGTTGGTCTTTTAGCAACTTTAGATATTTGGCCTTGAATAACTCTAGATTGGCTTTCAGTTTGGTAGCTTCTTCTTTGGAGTCAGATTCCCTTTTGTTCAATAGATCTTGTTGATCTCTAATTTTGTCTGTCAGCCTTTTAAATTCTGCCTCTATTTGATATCTTTCTTGTTCACCCATAAGAGAAAGTTCAGTTGTTTTTCTGCCACTTTCATCTCTTCCATATGGAAAGATAGCTGGAACATTAGAGGATAGCAAATTCATACCTGATAGTTCATCTCCATTCTGAAATAATTTTGAATCTGAAGAGCTTCTCATGCCTAATCCCCAATCGATTCCTCCACTGTCATAGTTCTTCTGAGATGTCTTCTTCTTCTTCGGTGATTTCTTCTTAAGCTTCTTACCCATCGTTCCACGGATCTCCTTCAAGTGATCAAGCTTCTACCGAAGGACCTGCTCCAATACCAATTGTTGGAAATAATACTGGGGGGGATGAATTAGTATTATTACGTCAATAAAACTTTTTCATTTCCATATTCAGATTCATATATGATACTTCCACAACTTCTTATGATTCAGTTAGATGATCCTTAATAAGTGCATTAGAAAATTATCAACCATATTAATAGTAAACAGGTGCAGTAAAATATCACACATAAGTCACACACATGAACACCATGATATAAGGTGGAAACCCAATGTGGGTGAAAGCCACCTGCTGCAAGTCATCTCAATCTTCTTCTTAATAAGAAAATCCTTTTACAATATTTATGTACTAGTGCAGTCTTATACCAGTACACAGGCTTCTACCTGAAGAGAGCTACAACCCCCATAGTTCTTGTACTAGCCGATCCATTTACTAGTACACAGGCTGCTACCTGCTCCAAAGATTTCAACTGCTACTAGAAGGGAGCTACCACCCCCTTTGCTCTTGTACTAGCTAAGATACTAGTACGTAGGTGCCGGCCTACAATCTTCTCTTCTCGGGTACCACGTTTCATTAATTTTCATACTGGATACACCTAGAACACATAATCTGAAAGGCCACATTTCATCCAATTTTCATACTAGGCCCAATAACATCAAATAATCATCAAGTACATATGAATCACCCAATCTCCTTTAGAATTAATCAATCTTTTGAATCACCCAAACACCAAGACATATACAAGGTTAATATGTGAGTTATCAACCATATCTAGTACATCAGATCATACAAAGATAATTCATTAAGCACTTGATCCATTCAACCACAATCACACTGTTACCAGAACTCAATATTAGTAACCATACATCAAATATGCACCCAAAACCCTGGAGAATAATCAAATGGTAGTTAAAGCAAATTTCAAGCAAGGTTCGCAACTTCAGCACTGGACATCTGCGGGTATCCGCACCTACGCCTTCTGCTGCTCTGCGGGTATCCGCGCCTGTGCACACTTCTTCTCTGCGGGTATCCGCGCGGTGCCTTTATTCTGTTCCGCGGGTATCCACGTTTTCGCCGTGTTGCACCTGCGGTCCTGCGGCTACATATGCACCTGCGCACACTTCTTCTCTGCGGGTATCCGCACCTGCACCACGTCGCACCTGCGGTCCTCCGGGTATAGATAGTTTTTCAGTCGTCAAGCATACCCCAGACTATTAGATCTACAGATCCGATCATGCGCCATGAAGATATTCAGATCTAGCTATCACTGAGATCTAGTTTTCATTCAGATCTAGTAATCTCTCACCAACCGATCACAAGAATTTCAAATCTAGATCACCTTAAGATATTCCACCCATAAGTACTTCATCCTAAATGATCTCCTTCCCTTTTTATAGTCAATCCTTTCACAATACCATGGTACAAAACCATAATAACACAATACCATGAACCCAATACTTGGGATCAATATCTTTAGATGCAATACCATGGACCAAAACCATAGTATCAAACATGTCGGACTAGATACCATGGATCACCATAGGATTCCCACGTGCATGCGCTTTTTTCTGCATGGAAGTGCGTGCACTAGGGTCCGCACCTTCTGTTCAGATAACCTGCAGACATGACCGCAACTTTCTAAACTGCGTTCCTGCGGGTCCGCACCTTTTGAACTGTGTACCTGCGATCCTCTTATTTTCTTCCATTCTGAGAGGCTGATCATCAATCTTTGCTACTGGCCTGTTGCACTAAGATCTGTCACCTGTATGAGTTGCCATCAAGGACAACACTTGTCCATAATGCCAACAAAAACTACCCAACTTGATCTCACATCATGAATGCTGACATCAATTCCAACACACTTACTACCACTAGTCATAGACAATGCAAACTATCCAACAATCTCCTCCTTTGGCATTGATGAGAACACCCATTCACTTCTCCACATTGATGGCCAATCCTAATTCTTCTTCTACACCTCATTGAATGAGACATCAATGTATTTATTTCCCTTTCTTAGGCCATAACAAATTGGTCCCCAACAAGATTCTCTCCCCCTTTGACATCAATGGAAAAGGGCTACAAGATTCTTCTTCTCCCCATGCAATCACTGACTTTCGGTGGCGAGGATCTAGCTAATGTTCTGTATTTTTCTCTCTAGACTCATCTTCAAGGGTAAATAGTTTTCATTCTATAAACTGGACATATGTGATATCCTCCTCATGAACATATACGTCCTCCATTCCTATAAAAATCCAATTTTTGACACCTTATACTTTTTATCTAAATACTATTTCTGCTAATGCATCTTTTGTAACAATTAAAAATAAACTGATACCAGTAAAAATTTGATCATGGTATTATTGTTGCTATAAATACCAATAGTTAGTGATTCATTGAGATTTCCCTCCACTGTTGTTGTTTCTTTCTAGACTATGCTTACTTCTATGCTCCTCTCTAGATCATGCCACTGAAAATATGGATTATTTCTTAAGTAATACCAATTGCACCAAAAATGATGATACAAATTGGGTAGTGTACTGGGAAAAATATAACACTTCCTTTCAAAAAGAAATTATAATTTGCACAAAAGGTTGTTCCATACAAACTCTGACCACCGATTGACACAGTGATACCAATTGAATACTAGTGGAAATTGAAACCTTATGGCCATTGTTCTTTATGAACACAAGATTACTAGGAAAAATTAGACTCACAACTTAAATCAAATAAGGGTATTTTATCGAGGATGAAACCTTTAATTTCTTGTGAAATATTTCTTCCCGACACTGAAAATTTTTGCCTACTACTTCTGAATAAAGTAGCTCCCTCTAAGCCAATTCTCTCTGACCTCTTCCATCCACTTCCTTATTCTTGCTTAACAACTCATCCTCTAGATCTGACATGACTCAGGGCACCTTCATTCCACACTTTTGTTGTATCCCATATTCTCTTCACAAGATAAAATGTTTTTGTGTACTCCACCTAGAACCTGGATGGCTACACTCCTCTCTCTTTCAATATTGATACATTTGAAATAAAGAACTACATTATTGTAATCACCGAGGGGACTCACCCATACATTCAACAATGAGATGTGACTTTTTTCCTATCCTTTCTAGCTTCCTACATCTGACTTATGTGGCCTCCCTTGAGTAATTTTCTTCTTTTACTGAAGAGACACATATGTTCTACTCCCCCTAAGAAGACCATTTTCATTATTTTTCCAAACCTTTAATGGACATGTCATGACAAGAGAATTACTCTACTGCTTCTTCTTTGCCCATGTTTGGTCTTTGTCTTAGCTACACATAGCTAGAGGAAACTTCTCCTTCAATTCCTCTTTCTTAACCCAAGTATTCATGATGCCTTTTTCCTTTACAGAGGGGTGACTCTATTACAAGACTAAGAGGATCATTCTTCTTGGTTTTATTCTGATTTATTCTCCTGTTTTCATCTTTCTTTTTAGATATTAAGAGTTGAAGACAAACATGTATTCCTCTACTCCAAAGAGTCAAAGACAACCAAATCTCTTTATTCACTACAATCAAGTAGGCTTCCATTTTGATCTTCCAAAGCTCATAGTTTGATCCATTAAAAAAAGGAACTCCTTTTGCTGTCAAGAAAACTTTATTAGCCATTGTTTCCCTTTGATATAACTTCTATTGATTAAGCTTTTCTTGAAGAAAAATGGCTATGATACCAATTGTTGTAAGCAATGTTAATATTGAGAGAGGTGGTGAATCAATATTAAGCCTAATTTTAAATTTTATGTCAATTGATTTTTACTCTTTAAAATTTGGCATCCATTAAATGAGAGTAACCATTAACAACCCATAACAACATCCATATCAACCAATACAAGCATACACATCATGAGCAAAAAACACATGTTACAAGGAGGTTTAACATGAAAACCCTTCCAGAAAAAACCACCTAAACTTTTTTTTGTTATTGATGTAAAAACAAGAGAACCCACTCTATTACATCAATTCTTATGTTAGCCACAACTCACATAAAGCACCAACTCCATTTGATTGTTTGCTAGCCACCACTAGCAGGAAGCACCAAACTCGCTCCTATTGTTGACACTTGATCAACTTACTAGAAGAATCATGTGAAGAACCAACTTCACAGATTTGTTGCAAGAACCAACTTTTATATCCTTGGATTTATGGAAGAAAAAAATGGCAGGAGGCACCCACCCCCAATATTACTTTAGAGACCCACTAGATATGGAAGCACCAACTTCTTGTATGCAGGTTGCAACCCACACTCAATAAGGAACTAATGTTCACTAGAGATGGAAACTACTCACTGATATCATGTTTGTTCTCCTCATACCTTTTTCGCCCACATAACACTCTGTCATATGCACACTGTGTTGCAGCTCATTGTTTTGCTCAAGAACATTCACTAACACACAAAATTATCTTCACTCTGCCCACTCTGCAACAACATACTCACACGGGCTCTCTGCCCTCAGCTTTCTCATTCTGCTAATGTAGACATGACCTCTTCTTATAAATTCACTCACACTTAGAGCTCTCTAGACAACTCACACTCCATAGAATATACTTTGCTCGCACATGTATTCTATTCTAAAGGCTTTCTCAGCCTTGCACAACAACACAAACTCTCTTGGCCTCTCACATAGTAAAACAAGCTCTCTCGAGTTCTATTTTCTCTACATATGCACTCTCGACTTTTTGTTTCTGCAACACTAGCTCACTTAGCCTTTTGTCAGGATTGCACACACACGCACAAAGTTATCCACACAACTCACTAGAAACAAAGTTTCTTCCCCCCACCTTGCTCAACTGAAATTCTAGCTTTTGTTTCACTGAAATAGAGTGATTGATGTTGTCTCCATCATCCATCACTCTACCATTCATGTTATCAATGTTTACCTATGCATAGCTTCTCCATCCTACTATTGTGTCCCTTTCTTTAATTTTTTCATTGCATTAAACACGAGAATGGGTGCTTGAGTGTATCCATGCTGAGACATAAATCCTAAATCAATCTACACACTCCATCAAGGCGCTTGTTCTTTCTATGAAGAAATCTCCTCTAACTAAGGCTATGATCTTCATTTATTCCTCGTAGCATCCAAGCAAGCTCAAGGATGGCTTGTCTCAACTCACTCACAAACTCTAATTAAATCATCCTCCACATTTGTGGTCCTTACTACATTGACCCAATGATTTTTGTCTCTATCTCCTATCTGTGATAGTCACCATTGAATCCTTTGACAAAATCTTACTATGTACATTTACTTAGCTTCTCACTCATTCATCTATTGTATGCATTTGTGTTGCAATTTCAGAGCCCAATAATTATGTAACTTTATAAAGGATATGCTACAAAATCATGAGATTTTGATTGGAATTAACCCATTTTTCTTCATCCCTTATCACATTTCCACCATAAGACCGAGTTATTTGATGATTGGCTTCATACACCTATGTGATAGAATCTCAGAGCCTGATATTTCATAACTTTATTGTGGTGGATCTTACAATATTGCGAGATCCCAATCCTTGCATTTAGCCCCACTTTCTTTACCTGTTATTGTTTTCCAACATATGAGCAGGTGTTGTGATCAGTAGCATAGTACTTAGGTGGAATGTCCTTCAGGATCCCATTGGGGACTTATATCCCTGTGTTATTTCTCTATTCCATTAGTTCTTTAGGCTCGATGACTAGGTGCCATTCAACATCAAAGCTCCCTAGTATTGAAACTTTTCTCAAATTACATTCATGGTGGAGTTCCTAAATTTTGACCTCTGAAATACATCCCTTGTGGCCTCACCACAACACTTTGGTGCTAAGCCTTTACTATGCCCATGATTCTTTAGGCTTCCACGACCAAGTAGAAACAAACATAGTATGCCCATATCATAATTTTTTTTTCAAATTTCAATTGGAGTGGAGTTACGAAATCCTAACCTTCGAAATACCTTTGTGGCATCTCCATAGCACTTAGGTGTTAATCCCTTCAATACACCCTTGGTTATTTGGATCTCCATAACCAAGTTCCATTCAAAATTGAAGCTCTGTGTATCATAACTTTCTCAAAAATAAATTATAGCAGACTTACAAAATCCTTAACCTTCGATATGCTTTCAGGATGACATCATGCTCTTGTCATCAACCCCATGTGGTGTCTCCATAATGGTGACACCTGTCACAAATATTTTCTCCATTAAGCCACTCTAAAATGTTGAATATGAATCCCACATGTCATTTTTATAGCCATGTCATGCTAACGTCATCTTCCACCACAAGCTCATGAGGGAAAATTAGCTACTTCCATGTGTTGTGTCTAAGGAGAGAGAAAGGATCCCTCAGCCTTTAGTTTTGCAACAATTTCCTTTATAATATATGCTCCCCACAACCCTTGACACTTTCAGAAGAATTAATTTGTAAGAAGATATAAGGTCATGAAATTCTGATATACTGACCTTTCAATTGACCGAGACTCCCACCTCCGAACTTTGGAACCTCTGAAGCTCAAAACCTCTAAGGTTCTCATGCTCTAGCATGCTTTTGATATTTGGCCTACTTTGATATTCAAGCCCTTTGAGGTTCTGAAATTCCAACCCTCCAATATTTTAACCTTTCGATATTCTGGCCTTTCGAGATTCCTCCTTTCTAACGGCTCGAGCTTCCGACTCTCTGAAATTCGAGGTTTCAAAATAGGGCCTACTCTTCAGGTTCCTAAATGCATCCTTCTTCTAAGTAATTCAACATTATTACTTTGAATATAAATAAATTTTGATCCCAAGATCCTTTTATGGACTTCCACATACCATTGGAAGGATATTTCTCAGAACTAACCAACTATATCTAACTCTAGGAGTATTTGAGCTAATCTCTTGAGGTAGAATATCCTCCAAATTCTAGGACTCCCAACCATTATAACCATAATTTTATGGCTTCTCCAATAAAAATTCTACTATGACAACCATAATACTCCCCCTAATCTTGACACATCAAGCATATCAATGTTAGCATGTGTTGCCATCATAGCTAGCCTACTGGACATCAATGTTGTCTTACCTAATCGTCATGCTAACACATGCATCCATGCTAGATTGGTTGACATCAATGCCAACTTCCCAACTTCATCTCCTAGCATGACTGTGGACATCAACTCCAACACTTACTTCCACTAGCCACAAACAAGGCCAATTATCCACAACTCTCCTTTCTTAGTTTACCATTTTGTGCAGTTGAGAAACCATATTCCATGATTGCGTTTAGCATCCATGAGTAGAGCTTGATCACAAAAATATAGATTGAAATATAAGGATTTGATGTAACTATTTATTTGAAGTTAGTTTCCCTATATGTAATGTTTGGAGTAAAGGATGTTTACACCCATATGAGTGACCATATGTCACACCACTTTGATTTCAATGTGCCCAACTTTGTGGTAAATTTAGGTGGAATATCAATTAGAGATAAAATCTTTGTGGTTTGACATTGGCACTCAAGTTGGTCAAATTGTTACTCCATATATTATAAGCGCCATGGGTGCCATTTTTATTTTCCCATAGAATGTACAGAAATTAGACTAAGACATTATTATTTTTGTGACCCCATGACTCTTCCATCCCCTCATGGAAATATGTATATGATTACTTTTATTAATAATTACAACCAGGAGTGTTTGATGTACATGGTGAAAGAAATATTAAGCTTTTGAAACTTTAGAATTTTTCATGTATGGATTCAAAATTAAGAACAACCATATATTGGCTCTCTTTTTATTTATAATGGAAGAGAATACATTTATAAATTTGGAAACTATCTTCACCAACATGGGATTCAAATCAAATCACCATGTTGAACTGGTAAATCCCCTCTACGGATAGAGGCGATCCCACTAGCCCAACACGGGTCTAGCAACAATCACACACGCTACACGCAGGTTCCTAATTGCATAAATCAAAGATCGATCAGAATGATCTACCTGGAATCCAATGCTAGTTGTTGTAGAAGAAACGCCGCTCCTGTCCTTTAGCTTTGGCTGGTCACAATCCTTAGGCTCCACGTAAACGGACACCTGCACAAGCAAATAACAATACAAACACAAGCGTAAAATCTAATATATGCAATTATATATCGGTCAGACAAGATATAACTCAAATATCATCAGAAGAAACATGAGTGGAACCATAATGATAGTCGTTCATTAATCAAATAAGAACAGAGAAAGATTACAACCAAAGAGGCCTGACGTTGAACCTCCTCTGACTGGGCCAGCAGCTAAATACGCCTTGCAAAGTGACCTCTTCTCTCTCAATATTTTGGCAGCATAACCCCTCTATGACTCTTAATTCCCACTATCAATCCAGCATGAACTTGGCACTCACAATAGCTCTAGCAAAACTAGTTGGTTTAATGCAGGGTGACAGTCATTTATAGATGGAGGAGGAGGAAGTATGCATTGTACCTGGACACCTACTGAAGATTTGGAATTGTCCCAGAATAGCCACTGAACTTGGTTGTCATGGATAAGAGGATGACACTCGACCACTTCCATGAGATTTTTCCCCAGAGAACTGCATGAGCAATGAAGGAAAAAACACTTCAGTGCACGCTGGCTAAAAATCATAACCAAAATTGGGTGGCGCGGGCTTTGTTTTGTGACAGAGCGTCCATGGGCGCACCCTCTTTGGAGGAACTGACCCATTGGCGCGGGTAAGACACTGTGGACCCGCGCTAATGGAAAAAGGGCACTTTTTAGGGCTAATCTGCAAAAGGTGTCTTCAGGTATTTTGAAGTTCATACTTAGGAGAATCCAATGCAAGTGTTTTTAAGTTGTGTCACTGGTCACAGGTCCATAAATGTGTCCTCGAGTGTGCGAAAGCAAGGGTAACAAGGACGGTGACCAACGGTGGAAAATTACTGTGTAACAGATGCCCCCTAAAGCATGAGCCTCGAGAGAGAGAGAGAGGTGAAGTGCTTTACAAGACCATATATAGCTGCCACCGAGAATCTGCATTGAGAGATATAGTATGATAGTTCACAAACATGATATATGTGGCATGGTCGCAACCATCCATAAAGAGTACATGATGATCAAGATCCGTAGTATGGACGCAGCCATCTGGTTAGGATCAATGAATAGACTCAGGTA
>APFE030130104.1:38932-101145 GCA_000404065.3 Pinus taeda
GTAAAACTCAGAGTCTTTTTCATGTTTAGAGAGTTTGAAAAAGACATGGAAAAGAAAACTCCAGGGGTCCTTTTTCGTAGAGTTGTGTCTCTCGGGCCCGAAAAAGTGTAAAATGATGCCCGAAAGAACCGCCCGATCATTACGACCGAGGAGTACTTTTCATGAGTAGTGATTTCAACCTGAAAAAGTAGAAAAGGGATCAAAATCACGTCCTTTCGTAACCATTAACGAGTTTGAAACGACAAAAACCCGGAAATCTTTTTATATTTTAACGGTCGATAAAAGAACTTAAAACGACCGCCCCTTAATAACCATTTAACGAGTCAAGAGGGACAACTTGATGATCTTTTCTGTTTTTAAAAGGTCAGGAAAAGAGCTGAAAGTAGACCATAAGTAACATTTTCTTATGTTTTACCGAGCTTGAAAAAGTTAAAAAGAAGCTCGTTTGAACTCACACATATACATATGATTATGGTTTCTCATTGTGTCTTCATGTGCTTACTTGAATGATGTGTTATTTACAAATTTCGCAAATGTCTATCTAATACATGATTAGCCAATGCATCAGATATTGTGTTCGATTGTCGCGGAATATGTTGATATGTAATAAACTCAAAATTCCTTTCTAACAATTTTACACGTAAATACAACCTTAAAATATGATGGTCTCTGACGGAATAACGCCTATTGAGTTGGTGGACGACAAGCTGAGAATCCAGGTTTACCACTAATGTCCGAATACCAAGATTAATTGCTTCAGTAAGGAGCTCGATCACAACACAATATTCGGCGACATTATTCGTGGTACGACCCAAACAGACACCTTGAAGGTCTATCAACTCACCATGAGGATCATAGATCACCCATGCCGCAGAAGATAAGTTACGGGTACTGCGACAGGCACCATCAGTGAAACCAATATAAGGTGTATTAGACATCTGGACAAGAAGCGGAAAACACAATAAGAGACAAGCGACGATCGAGTCTATAAAAATTTCTAACACACATAGACAACACGCTTGCTAGAGTACATGTATATACAAAAAGAAGTGTACTAGCATTACGCATAGTATTTTTTCAAATACAGCCCATTACGAGTTTGTGCGAGAGGATTTCCTTCATAATCTATTAACTCATAGGCTCCTTTGTCCAAAACTTTCTTGACAATATAAGGGCCTAACCACACCGATTCGAGCTTTCCTGGTCCTAACTTTTCGTTTTCCTGATCATATAGGAGAACTAAGTCTCCCTCATTGAAGGAACGTGGACGAACAGTCTGGTCAAAGTGAGATTTGACCCGCCTCTTTTGCATTTCGATTGCTAGATTAGCTAGGCGACGAGTTTCATCTAGACGCTCCAAATAAAGGAGGCGTTCTTCTAATGGGGTAGTGTTAGGAAGTAGCTCGATGGCTAATTTCAATGAAGGGATCTCACATTCGATCGGAAGGGTAGCCTCTAGTCCGTAGACTAGTTGAATTGGAGTGAAACCAGTGCCATCCTAAACGGAAGTTCGGTAAGCCCACAAGGCAGGGAATAACATCAAATGCCAGTTGGACTTGTGCACGCCAACGGTGCGCTGAAGCATAGTGACCAAGATCTTGTTGATCGCTTCAACTTGGCCATTGGATTGACGATAGTACGGGGTAGAACTATCGTGCTTTAAGCCCAGCTGGGTTGTCAGTTCTATCATCATATGATTCCGGAAATGTTTTCCGTGATCAGTGACGATGGCTTGAAGGACGCCGAATCGCGAAATAACATGATTAAACAAAAATTGCGCCGCTGTGTGACCGTCCTCATTGAGTGTAGGTATCGCCTCGGCCCATTTAGTAAAATAATCAACGGCGACGATGATGTACCCATGCCCCCCGGCCGAGCGAGGGTTACAGGTGACATAATCAATGCCCCATTTGGCAAAAGGGACGACGGTAACAACAGGGTGCAAAGGAGCAGCGGGTGCCCGTATCTTCCGTTGGAAAATTTGGCACTCGTTACAGGAACGGACTGCAAGAATGCAATCTTTGAAGATGGAAGGCCAAAAGTAGCCAGCACGGAGAATTTTCTGAGCAGTAGCATAGCCAGACATATGCCAGCCACAAGCACCTGAGTGGCAGTCATTGAGGACTCTCTCAGCTTCCTCGTGAGTAAGACAACGACGGAGAACAGAGTCGGCGCCGATGCGATACAAAGTATCCCCAATGATCCGATATGGTTGGGATTGATGACGAATCCTTCGTCGAGCGTCTTTAGAAGTGCCCAGGCGGAAGGAGGACGTTTGCAAATACGTGAGAATGTCACCATACCAGGGGTCGAGGATGCTGATGAGAAACAAGGTCTCATCCGGGATGTGATCTTCCGTATAAGATGGCGAAGAAGAAGATGGCAAAGAGAAAATTAATTCAGCAAAAACCAGCGATTTCTTAGACTTGGCAGAAGTGAACTCCAAGTCAAACTCTTGGAGGATGAAAATCCACTTAGAGTATTTTCCCCCTAGCAACTGGCGTGACAAGATATAGGTCATGGGGTTGCAATCAGAAATCACTGTAGTAGTGCACAACAGAATATAGTGGCGGAAACGTTGGACCACGCAAACAACAGCTAACGCCAACTTCTCGACATGTGCATATCAAGTTTCCGTGTCATGGAGGTTTCTACTGAGATAATAAATGACATGCTTAGTGTCATCGTCGTCAGTTTGGACAAGAACCATACCAATAGTGGTGTTGGCAATGGCTAAATATAGGATGTAATCACGATGATAATTTGGAGGCTGAAGCAATGGAGCAGAGACAAGAAGACCCTTGAGACGCTCAAAAGATTCTTGGGCCACCGTATCCCAATGAAAAGGGACATCCTTTTTAAGTAGCCGCATAAAGCCTTTAGCCACTTCAGTGTAGTTCGGGACAAAACGACGTAAAAAGTTCGCTTTTCCTTGCAGACTTTGCACTTGGTGTAAGGTAGTAGGGGAAGGGAGATTCACAATAGCTTCGACTTTGAAGGGATCCAGACGGATGCCCTCTTGGGAGACGACAAATCCAAGAAGTCGACCCATTTCTACGCAGAAGACACACTTATGAGGATTGAGTCTAATGTTGTAGTGTCGACAGCGAAGAAAAATTTCACGAAGATGAGCAGGGTGGTCTTTACGCTTAGCTGAATGAGCTGGAAGATCATCCAGATAAGGCTGTACAATGTGTCGGATATCATGAAAATCATAAGACATTGCACGTTGGAATGTAGCCTCGGCATTTTTGAGACCGAAAGGGAGCTTCTTATAAGCAAAGGTACCCCACCGACAGATAAAAGAAGTTTTGTGTTGATCAGCAGGAGCAATATTGATCTGGTTATAACCAGAAAAGCTGTCCATGAAAGAGTACATTTCACTTCCCGCGCACTCGTCGATAATGTGATTAATGAATGGTGTGGGGAAATTATCTTTTGGACAGGCCCGATTGATATCACGATAATCAACACAGACACGGATAGTTCCCTGTTTTTTAGTGACAGGTACAATATTGGAAACCCAATCTGTGAGCGGGATAGGATAAATGAAACCAGCTTTAAGAAGTTTTTCCACTTCGGCCTTGATCGCTGCAGCCTTTCGAGGGTGCACTTGACGTAAACGTTGCCAAACAAGCTTAGCACCGGGGTATGTAATGATTTAATGCACCACGATGCTAGGATCAATGCTGGGCATTTCTTCGTAAGACCAAGCAAAAACATCGCAAAATTCACGAAAAAGTTTCGAGTAAAGTTGAATCTCCTCTGGAGTACAAGTGACTCTGATATGAATATGTTCGACAATCCCAGGTTTGACAGAGATGTCGATGGGTTGGGTTGGCGTGATGTTCGCCATATTGCCTTCAGAAGAAGTGTGGTAAACATGAATAGGAGACTGAAGGAATCGAAATGGGGAACAAGGAGCAAACCGTTGAATAGCAGTTGGCTCATCCTGAGGGACATAGAGCAACGAGGAACGATGATGGGTATCGTGCCAAGGAGGTTCCTCGAGAAACATGGTCTCTATAATGGCTTCATCTGAAGAGAATACTTCGTGTAAAGGATCCGAAGAAGCTTGAGCTACAATCCTGAGAGATGGAGCGAGTGTGTGAAAAATTTTGCTCGAAAGAGCAAGTTCAGAAGCCGATGCAGCTACGATTTCAGCATAGTTGAGTTCGGCTGGACTCAACAACATCTTGTCGCCCCATGAATCTACTTGGTCGATGGGAGGAACAACCCATGGATCGAGACAAGTAGAGATCATATTAATGGAAGCGACATTGGGAGGTGAGGCTGGAAAAATGCCCATAAGGGCAGGATCTTTAAAAAGGCCGTGACCGAGACTTTTAAAGGACTTAGTGGTATGCTCCACAAAAGGGATAGTTCCTTCTGAAGAGGAAGCGAAAAAATTCAGCTGGTCGACCGTAATAATCTTCCCTTGGTGAGGGAAGCGGTTGATACGAAAATAGGATGAAGCGACGGCTTGCATCGCGTAAATCCAGCTGCGTCCGAGAAGGAGGTTGTACGTCAGAGTAGCGTCGACGACTTCAACTTCCATCTCAACCGTTTTTCCTTCCAAAGAAATGGGTAAACGTGGGAGAATACCGTAAGGACGTGAGGCTCTTCCATCGAAAGCTTCCAAGGTTGTGGGAGACTGAATTAATGTTGGAGAACCAATAGCTTTCCAACAGGCCACAGACATGATGCAAGTGGAAGTGCCTTCATCAATGACTGTGCGATTAATAGTTTTCTTATCAATAACCACCTGTATGAGAAAGGCGATTTGGGGAGGCAGTCTCTGAGTATGGCGGTTTAAATCCAACGTAATCAAATCCGAATCTGCCAGATCTATGCCGCCGATGGCGGATAGAAAGGACTTCCTCTGAGAGGGGCAGTTCTGGAGAACTTCTAAAGCGGACATAGCTGATGGGGTCTGGGCTAAATCCTCAATGATATTATAGTGCTGAGCAGCACGGGCATTTGGGTTGTAAGAAGATTTCCGGAGTACTCCTTTTGGAGGGGGTCGAACAGGCACTTTAGTACTAGGTCTCTCGATGTGGAGAGGGCTTGAACTGAAAGGAGGGGCACTGGGGGTGGCCTCAGGCTCCTTGCCGGCAGATGGATAATCTTTTGTTCGAGTACTGATGTTAATAGGGACCGTACCTGTCATAAACACTTGGGAACCAAAGGAAGAGGGAGGTTGAGAGGGGTCAGCGACCATTTGGGTTTGTTGTGAAGGAAAGGGTTCTTTAAGGACCGCAGGAACCCCAGGAGCGCCTTTCAAAAAACGACTAACTTCAGATCGTCGAGGGCAGTCTTTGGTGTAGTGATCCTCATCATAGATAAAACAAGGATACTTGGGTTTGTGTTTGGCACTCTCCTCAGATTGAGGTTTATGTTGATCCTGCTTAGGTTGTTCCGTTTTGTTTTTCCCTTTCTCTTTCTTCTTTGATTTTGAGCTTTTGTCAGTCTTGGTTGACTGAACGGCATTAACCTCGGAGGTAGATTTAGAAGGAGGAGTAACCTAGGAAGTGTTTTCATTTGGAGCATTAGATTTCTGCTTCCCAGGGTTTGCGGAATTTTTCTTGGAGGATGAACTCACAGACCCGATAATGCCGTCAACTGTAGGTGTTGGCGGGGCTTTGGATGTTCCAGGTCTAGGGGCATCAGGAAAATAATCATATAATGTACCTGACTGAGAATAAACTAAGTCAAGGTATTGAGCATGCGTGATAGCTTGCTCTTCAGTAACGCACGCTCCCATTGCAATATCTCGAGCTATTGGAGGCACGAATGAAGTTGTGAACCAATCCGTGAGAAGCTGGTCGGGAATCGAAAATTTAATCATACGTCTACGCCGTCTCCATTCATGGATATGATCAGAGATGTGCGTAGCAGTTGATTGTCGTAAGGACGTAAGGAGGTGCGTGCCCGTTTCATACCGAATGGGCAACTGAAAATGTGTAAGGAATGCCATAGCCATTGAGTTGAAATCCTGAAAGGATCCGCGATTTAGCTCAATATACCATTTAGCGGTAGAGACGGTGAGAGTCCTTTGAAAAAGGCGAAGCCGAATCGAATCATCAAGCCATGAATTGGATGAGCACCATAGATGATATGTCATGACATGAGCTTGCAGATCTTCATTAGCTTTTCCATCAAATTTCGGACAATCGCCAGGAATCTTGGTGGGAACTGGAGGCCAGTAAGGATTATGAAGGATAGGGTCATTAGTCAATTTAGACACATCCGGTAATTCAAGAGTCGCTAAAAATGGTAATTGAGGATTAAATGACATCTGAGGCTGCTGGAATGATGGGACACCCGGGTTCCAACCAGGTGGTGGTGGTCCCCAAGGACCTTGCCCTAATGGATTTGCCCCCATAGTATGCTGGGCATAGGGGTTAGCGTTCTGCCCCCCAACATATGGGTTAGGAAACGATGCTGCAGAAGTAGCATGTGGCTATTGGTAATTTTGGTAAGGAGCAAATAGAGGTTGGCCTTGGGGTTGCTGGTAACCGTAATGCGGTGGGACCCCAAATTGGGTTTGAGACCCAGGCTGAGTTTGGTAAAACGTTTGAGATTGACCTCGAGCCTGCATTTGAGAACCAGACGGATTTTGGGGTCCAATCTGGGTCCAGGTGCCAAGTTGAGCAACGCCAGTAGATGGATAACCTTGGGCTATCTGAGTGAATGGAGAACCTTGCTGGTATTGAGGTTGGCCCACCTGCTGATACTGAGTTTGGCCTACCTGTTGATACTGAGTTTGGCCTACCTGCTGATACTGGGGTTGGCTTCCCTGCTGATACTGAGGTTGGCTTCCCTGCTGATACTGAGGTTGACCTCCCTGCTGATGCGCAGTAGAGGGTTGTCCTCCCATACCAGATGGTTGGGTTTGAGGATGACCGGTCTGTCCAGAAAACTGAGTATACTGGACAGTTGGTTGACCAATTGTTTGGGCAGCTTGGCCCAAAACTTGGGTATACTGGACGTTAGGTTGATTCAGATTAACAAACGATTGACCAGTTTGTCCAGTATGGGAACCTTGCTGGAGACCAGGTTGAGCTTGTGGAATGGAAGGGTGACCTGGGTTGCCAGCAGGTTGAGTATGAGGAGTGAAAAAGGGACCACTAGAAGTAAAAGGATTTCCTTGGAAGGATTGTCCTTGTGAATTTTGTTGGTGTGGTATTTCAGGTTGAGCGTACGACGCTTGACCACCATGGTAAGAGGTGGAACCCCAATCTATGGATAGCGGGACCGAAATCTCTCCAACTGATAACTGACCTGCCCCAATACAGAAGGGTGGTAGATACTGATCATTCTGCCCCCCAAGTGAGACATTAGATGTAGGATCAAAGCTTGCAAATAAAGAGGATGAAGGTCGGCTAAAAATAGGCGTTGAAGAAGCCACAGATATAAGCGGAGGGGTTGTCACCGAAGTAACAGTTGTACTGCGAGGTGGCGGAGTCGATGGCTCTGTATTGGAAAAGACGGGTGGTGACCAAATAGAGGTCGGAAAACGAGATGATATAAAATCTCGCAATGCTCTATAACCAAGAGGCAGTCCCCCGGTAGAAGCGTTCCTACTAACATGTGCAGACTCCATTGTGCTAGGGATTTCGTCCCCTGGCATGCCGGATTCGTCAGTAGTAGTAGGTGATGGATTGTCCATGTCAGGAGGAAAATGTTTCCGAGGAGAAGTATATTCCCAAAAAGGGATACCGTTCTAAGAAGGTTCCCAAATGGGGTTCGTATAAAACTGATAATCCTCGTCGCCTGGAGCGTGAGAGCTGATCGGTTGTACGCTTGGAACAATAGGGAGAATTTGACTCACAACCAGACCCTCGAAAGGCGAAATTGGTAGTTCCGCCAGGGTGAAACTTCACAAAATCCTAGGGAAACTAGCGAAACCAGTCCTTATGCAGACTAACGCAAACAAAATTAACTGGGTTATGTGATGGTGGCCAGATAAATTTTTAAGACACTTGACTTGACCTTTTCATCTTTAAAGAGTCGAGAAAGGGACGAAAAGATGACTCTAGTCTCCTTCGATTGTTTAATGAGCACGAAGTGACGAGCTGCTCACTTACACCTTTTCTGTTAGACAGTCTGAAAAGGATCAAAAGCTGACTACTCTGGAAATCTAGGTAAAAGGGTTTGCCAAACAATCCATAAAATTTCTTATACACCTTAGCGATTAGAAGATCACCAAGGACTTCCCGTATTGCAGTCAATCTTCCCGAATGTTGTGTTCAGTGCATTACGGTTTGTAGGGCGGCAGACTCGGATTCCTGTGGATCAAAGGTTGCAAGCCTATAGGGGTCTCCCAATATATACTTGACGGTACATGGGAGCATAGTCCGTACTGGCACCTACCGTTTCACCATGGAGGAATCACCCAACCACTCAACAACAAACTACCAGGTTTAACGATGCCGAAACACGTCTTTAACCTAGACCTCCAGAATGTGAGTATTAAGTTTCAATGAATTGTTAGGTTCATTGAATTCATTTTATGGTTTATCTTTGATTAAGTCTCAGTTTCTGGTCTTACCGTATGTGATCTCTTGAAATGTCCTAAATGCAACTATATGCGAAAATTGTATCGTTTCGTTGAATGAATTCTAGCTACAGAAGAGTTGAGAGTTTCATACAAACAAAAACGATCACAAAAATCCTAATGCAGCTAATAACAAGAAAGGAAAATATTTCTTTTTTTTTTCCTTTTTAAAAGCAAAAAATTAACATAAAATGCTAACTAATTAAAAGCAAAAGTCTTTTTCTTTTCTTTAAAAAATAGTATGATGCACTTAACGGATTTCAAGAGATATGCACAAACAGATAAATGACTCAAAGGAATCTAGAACTAGATCTGAAACATGAACAATAACCTAGCAAAGCAAAGAAAACACCAAGATCTTCAAAGAACTATGTAATCTAAGTCCCAATGAAGTCAGGTAAAAACAAGCAAGCTAAAAGTGAGGCACTTGTAGCATGAAATGCAAAACTGATACAACTACCAGAAGAAAGTGGAAATCAATCAATAAAATGACTGGATCAGTAAATCACAAATCCGACAGAAGGCTCGATAATAAAGCCACAAGGGCCAAGATGTAAAATCGATGGACAAAGGTGAACAACTAAAGGATGGAAAGAAAACCAGCCAAATAACAGTCCAACAAACTTCCAGGAGGTATAAAAAGAGCAAAAAGACACAGATCCAAGATTAAGAGACTGACAAACAAGCTAATTTAAAAAATTAACCAGTGTGGCGCGACTGTCAGGCTGCAACTCGCGCTAAACAGAGATTGGCGCGAGTTGTCTAAGAGTAACAAGCGCCAATCAGCGCGACTGTCTGAAGGAAAAATGTGCTAATGAAGTTTATCAGACAAAAAATAAAATGGATAGACCCAGGCTTGGTTTACAGTGTCTAAAAAGAGCCAGCAAGCAAAAAATAGCAAGAAATTTAACCCAGAAAGCTATTCATACCAATAAATGAGAGAAAAATCGACATGCAAGGCAAGGTTGAAATTGTTCAGTTTGTAAACTGAACCGGAGATCGAATGAAGTGGCGTTGATCTACTTCACTTCTGCATAGCAGGAGTGTTTCGAAGGCCAGCTGGCCGCTCTTCAGACTCCGTCCACAATTTACAAATCAAACAATACAAAAACAATCAACAAGCTTCTCCCCAGCGGAGTCGCCAAATTGTTGAACTGGTAAATCCCCTCTGCGGACAGAGGCGATCCCACTAGGCCAACACGGGTCTAGCAACAATCACACACGCTACACGCAGGTTCCTAATTGCATAAATCAAAGATCGATCAGAATGATCTACCTGGAATCCAACGCTAGTTGTTGTAGAAGAAACGTCGCTCCCGTCCTTTAGCTTGGCTGGTCACAATCCTTACGCTCACGTAACGGACACTGCACAAGCAAAGAAATACAAACCAAGCGTAAAACCAGTATTGCATATATACGGGCAGACAAGATATAACAAAATTAATCAACAGAGACACAGAGTGGAACCTAATGATAGTCGTTCTAAAATAAAAAGAAAGATAACAACCAAGAGCCTGACGGAACCTCCTCTGACTGGGGCCAGCAGCTAAATACGCCTTGCAAAGTGACCTCTTCTCTCTCAATATTTTGGCAGCATAACCCCTCTATGACTCTTAATTCCCACTATCAATCCAGCATGAACTTGGCACTCACAATAGCTCTAGCAAAACTAGTTGGTTTAATGTAGGGTGACAGTCATTTATAGACGGAGGAGGAGGAAGTATGCATTGTACCTCGACACCTACTGAAGATTTGGCATTGTACCAGAATAGCCACTGAACTTGGTTGTCATGGATAAGATAATGACACTCGACCACTTCCATGAGATTTTTCCCCAAAGAATTGCATGAGCAATGAAGGAAAAAACACTTCAGTGCGTGCTGGCTAAAAATCATAACCAAAATTGGGTGGCGCGGGCTTTGTTCTGTGATAGAGCGTCCATGGGCGCACCCTCTTTGGAGGAACTGACTCATTGGCGCGTGTAAGACACTGTGGACCCGCGCTAATGGAAAAAGGGCACTTTTTAGGGCTAATCTGCAAAAGGTGTCTTCAGGGATTTTGAAGTTCATACTTAGGAGAATGCAATGCAAGTGTTTTTAATTTGTGTCACTGGTCACAGGTCCATAAATGTGTCCTCCAGTGTGCGAAAGCAAGGGTAACAAGGACGGTGACCAACGGTGACAAATTACTGCGTAACACACCATTCGATAGAATCCTCAATAAAATGGTTTGTTCCGTGATGCTTTTAAAAAATGTAAAGTTGATGTTTTGGGATAATGTAGTTCTATGTGCATTATATGTGAAAAATATATTGTCCTTCTCATAATGTTAAGACCAAAACTCATGATGTATGGCATGGTTGCATTCCTTTGGTGGGGCAACTTAGGGTATTTGGTTTCACTTGTTATGCCTTAATTTGTAAGTAACAAAGAAACATGCTTGATGCAAGGGATTTAAAGGTGCATGTTCTTGGGGTATTCAAATGCATCCAAGGAATATAACCTTTACAATGAGTTAAATAATAAAATATTCTTTATAGAGATGTATTTTTTCTTGAATCTTCCAAGATTGATAAAAATTTTGAGCGATAGATATAGAAACTAATCAATATTTAGGTGGACTAAAGATCATGGTTATAGTTACCCGTGTTGAAATATGAGGCATACGAATTTATCCATTACATGCTAAATAATAATGAGAGAAAGAAATATTATGTAGATGTCAATTCACAACCCTAGGGTCCTTACTAGAGGGGATACTAAATAAGTGGCTCAATGATTCTAATCTTTCATAATACAAGAGGAATTAGGATGGCCTTAAAGCAATTATCCTTTAAAAAAAATTAGTCAAACACAAGCCAAATATATTCATGTTGCAATAGACTATGTTATTGGAATTGGAAGTAAAGGTGTGTTTGATAGCAGGTTTTGCTAGCTAGTCATACATGGAAATGATCTTGGACATTGATGGGTTGTTACAAATGAGAACTTTTTTTCATTTTAAAGAAATTTATAATAAAATGAAATAAACAAGGAATCTCTCTCACATACACATATATAATTATTAGAAATAGAAACTAGCAATTGCACCACATGTTGCAAAGGAAATATGTAACATAGGAGAGATCAGTGTAGAATAAAGAAGTAAAATTTGTATGCAATTTTGTTTCTTTACTGATGTTTGTCTTAGAGAAAGTTTTAAATTTAAGATTTTCATAAATGAAATACAACATGAAAGTTTGAAATTTAAGATTTGCGTAAATGAGATACAATACTTAGGAAGGACGGTTGTAGAATGGCACCATCATAATCCTTGTGACAAAGATTGTAGTTTAGAAACACCTTATCAAAAAAGTGAAATGTCAAGATTAATGATCTGAAAATGGGGCACATAGGATTTTTGTCTAACTTACAATAACCTCTCCCACTTCCAAAGCTAAAATATTCCCAAGTGTTTATGATTAACCAATGCAGAATTAAATATGTGCTTGAAAATAAGGTGTATGCTTATGTTTATTGTTGATTATTTATCTATTTTTAAGTCTATTTTCTTGAACTGATACAATAGCAACTAAAGCAACATATATATAATGTAGCAATAAAATAAAATGCACAGAATATAGCAATTTAATTAGGACTTCACCGAAAACTCTTGGGTTATGTCTCCATGAGCTCTAGTCAACTCAACTAGGCTCTTTGGGATTATGGCAAAGTCATTTTACAAGCTCTTGGCTCAACTCCACTGATTTATACATAAGCAATGGGTTTAGACACCATTTTATCCCTGGCTCTTGAAGCTCTCGGGTTTCTGGCTCTCATCTCTTGCTCTGGCTCTGGCTCTTGTCTCTGCCTCTTGGCTCTAGCTCTTCGGCTCTGGCTTCTTTGGCTCTCTGCAACTCTCTGGCTTTTTCTTATCTTTCTATGCTCCTGTCTCAGCACCGCCTTCTATCTCAGCACTGCCTTTTGTCTCAGCATTTCCTTCCATCTCAGCGCTGCCTTCTATCTCAGTGCTACCTTCTGTCTCAGTGGTTCCTTCTATCTCAGCACTACCTTCCATCTCTGCAGTGCCTTCTGTCTCAGTACTACCTTGTATCTTAGAGTCACCTTCTATCTCAGTGTTGCCTTCTGTCTCAGCACTGCCTTCTGTCTCAGCGCTACCTACAAATATTTACACTACTACAAAATCTCCTAGGATCAATTTTTTTTTTCACTCTATGCTAGTTTTCATATCAAGATATTTGATCCCTCTAGATCGAGAATAAAGATGAATCTATGTTGGTTTAATTTTCCACTTTAAATAGTCTACATTCCAAGTGAATACCATGGGTCAATACCGTTCCTTCTCAATACCATGGGCCATCTTTATTTTTGTGAATATTAATATTAGGGTTAATAATATTTTTTTTGCACGATATTAGTAATAATTTGGCCCACAATACCTCCTTTTTGAGTGTTCACCAATTATGGAGTAAATATAAAAAGGTTTTATTTATTTACCATACCTCTCGTTTATTTATATTTTTATCTATTTAACATACCACTCTTATTTACCATGGTATTTGTCCCACCATATTTTTGATCTAGGATGGATCTACAATATTCTGGATGTTGATTTCTAATCCTATGATACCTCTTTTATATTTATTTATTTACCATATCTCTTTTATAAGTATGGTATTTGGCCCATAGGCTTCACCTTTTTTTTTTTTTGAGTTTTGGTAAATGGAAAGAGGTGGAGTAAATATAAAAAATGTTTTATTTATTTACCATACCTCTAGTTTATTTTTATTTTTATTTATCTACCATACCTCCAAATTTATTTATATTTTTATTTACTTACCATACACATTTTTTTGAGTGTTCATAAACGTCTTTATATTTAAATTAATATTATGTTTATACATAATAATAATTAGATTGATTTTTAAATAGAGCCGACATTAGATTAAAATTGTTAAATGCTAAACTTTAAATTTATATTTTGTTTATACATAATAATAATGATAAACATTATATGTTTACACGTTTAAGTGAAATCTACCTCCATACTGGGATGCCTCTCTGTGCAAAAAATGTTATAAAATAAAAATAAAATTAAATATTTTGATTTTGAAATAAGTTATGGTTATTGGGAAGCCTTGCCCTTATGAAACATGAGTCAAATGAACCACTAGCCAATGACTAGAGTCAATCCCATTCATAGATAACAATTAATAATAATGATCTTCCTTAACTAATAATTAAGTCATAACAATTTATTATCAAATAATAAAAACTACCTTCTTTATTAATTAATAACTAAGTTATAAGAATTATATAAATGTAAAACATAAACATTAATTTACATTATATACAAATAATATTAAAACATTCTTACTTAGAGGCTTACCTAAACGAAAAGTCCTTTTCCATTTGCGCATCATACTATTGGACTAGCCATTATACATAAGAAAATAACATATTAAGATAATATCTTATATTTGTGCATGAAAAATATTATAACACAACAAAATAGAAATCAAGCTATGATTGATGGTGCATTGTCTTCAATATGTTGATCAACTAGCTCCTTATAGTCACACTTCTTGGTTTATTTAGACCTAAAAGGTTTTAGGTTTTCCTCAAGGATGATGGGATTCACTTTTGTTCCCTACAAGATACACAAATTCTCTCTCTCAAACTTTATTTCATATTCATCTCTCATTTGAGAAACCATTGTACCTATTATAAAGGTTGCTTTACATATTCATGCTTCAAGATTTCCTTCAAAGATCTTGATCGCATGGAGAATATCCCACTACTATTCCTCCTTGTTTTTTAGAGCCAGAGTAATAAGAGCATTGAAAATCTAGTGAGTGTTTTCTATTCTAAAAAAAATTGTTTCCAAGGGCTAAGAATATACCAAGTCTTTGACTAGTCCATCCAATTCTTTCAAGATTTTACTCTTAGTACAATTGTTTCCTCTTTCCTTCACCATTTCTTTTTCGATTTTTCAATTTCCACTTTAGCTAGCTCAAGGAACCTTTTATGGAAGTTGTTTTCTACCTCTATGGCCTCCTTCTCAACTCTGGGCACATGCTTTATATTCTTAGAGCCCAAGGCTCTCAAGGTGAAATCCTTGTTTTTTTTGAAGTTCCAAGTTTTGGAGCTATCTCATTTCGTTCCATCTTATAAATGATTACTATGTTACTAGAAAAATCAAACCTCCCATCACTAGAACATCAAAATTAATCGACTCAAAAGTGCATATCACCAACTAGATCACCATATATTAGATCCTTAAACTCAAATAACATCCCAAATAATGAAAGTAACATATGTATCCCTTGTGGAATAGAGAAATACCAATTGTCCTTAGTCCAACCTAGAAACCAAAGAAAAAATCCAAGCTAAGACAAGATAATTACTTGAGATATTGAGACATTGAGTTTCCAATATTATTGTAGTCTTATTACTCCAAGGAGGCCTTTATTGCTTCCCATAATTTATTGAACCATTTGATCATTGAGGCCTCTATTTTCTTCAAGTTCCATTACTTTCCTTCATTCTTCCTCTCACATGGAACATGTGACCATTCAGCTTCCTTTTCTCCTATTTTTCATTACTTTCATAAATAAAATGTCAATTAATTTCTCTTTCCATTCTAAATCCTTTTCCATTTCCTTTGTCAATTTCTCTTCTAAATAATAAACCAAATGAACACCCACTAGGATATTTTTCCCAACATTCAACATGGGATACATCCCCATGACCTTGGTTTTATTTTTCCTTTATTAACTTTATCACATCAAATTTTAACTCGAGGATATTATAGACCCATCCCTCCTAGGGGAACAACATCCTAAGTGTCTAGATGAATGAAATTTCAAGTTTTCTCTCAAGTTGGTCACTCAGAATGTTTGGTTCACTCTTGATGGTTTTGTAGCATCTGTGGAAGGTCAAATTGGTTTGGAAGGTCAAATTGGTTTGTCTTTGTCAGTCACACTTTCTTAAATATACATGGGGAGTTGATTGACATCATAGTAGCCTCTTTTCACATGTTTACCCCAACATACTAGTTAACTTGGGTTAATATGGGAGGAAGGTGTTACAATGACTACTTGTGAGGGAATCAAGGTTGTATGAGCAATACATAGGTTAGAGACTCATTTCAAGTCTATGGATCATTGGACATGGAACGAATCATGGTTATGGGTGGTCAAAATACATTTGTGCATGAAAATCATGAGGCTTTTCATGAATTTTATGTCATTAAATGTTAAGATTTGTAGGGTGGTGAAGGGATAAGAAAATAAAATGATTAGCATGATTCAATGTATAATAGGGGCAGAGTAAGGGTGTAAAAATGAAGTCATAATAGTAACGAGTAGGGTAGAGGTATAGGAAAATACTTATAGCTATATTATAATAAGCTTCAATAATTTGTTTCTTGTTCCTTTCTAATTTTTTAATAACCTAAAAGAACTAAAATTTAATCACTTATCTCAATTTTACCTTAACAATTTAATGCATGTTGAAGTTTCTAGGCATGATAATGATGAGAAAAAGAACATGATACATTTCTATTATTTAATTGAACCAAATATGTTAAGTTTTACCAAATGTTAATCTCTAGGCCAATCATCTACAAAATTATTGTTGTTGGAACACTATATCACCATTAAGAGTAGAGAGAGCTAAAACAATATATTTTGATAGAAACCATATTGAAGTTATCATGCTAAGCAATAAAATATCTATAGTTCTATTTTTGAATTAGTAACATAATTAAATAAATTACACATGTTGATCACTATTGATTGTTGAGGAAAGTAAAAAAATATTTTATGATTTCATAGGGGCGGTGAATAAGGGTTTTACTGAAAGATGTTGATGCTAATACAGTGGAGATGGATGCTAACTATGGTGGCAATAATAAAAAAAGTGGCCATCTAAAGATCTATAATGAGAAGGTCTTTCACAAACCCAATTCATATAATGCTTGATACGAAACAAACAAATTTGTTTTTCTTATTGTTAATAATCTTTCCTTTTTTTTCCAATGGAAAAATCATAATCTTTCATTATAATTGAAAAATTACATGTTGTAGATGCCTTTTAGCATATGCGCTTTGGCCCTTAGCCATCTCTGTGAGCCATTAAAAAGTGCTAACTTTTGTCAAAAAAATGCATGTACCATCCATCACCACACAGGGTGTTTGTTTTTTAGAAAAACATGAAACAAGTAATAATGTACAAATGGGGGAAAATCGAGATTTTCACCCTTTTTTCTTCTCAACCTTTCTCCATCCCCCTGTTGGAGTTATAAGTGCTAGCGTTTTACTGGTCATAGGTTGGGGATTGTCTTTATCAGAATCTGATGTGTTGGATAGGTGTTGACATTTGGATATGAGTGTATCCATTGTTTTTGATATCCTTGCAACCGTATGTCTATATGTTCTTGTGGATTTTTGTCTTCTACTTTTGGTTCTTTGTTCATTTGATTGGTCTCATTGGGGATTACTTATTTCACCTCTTCTTCCTCCTTGTCATTCGAGAATGGTGGAGGAAATTTCCATCCATTGGCTTGTTTCCCCATTTTCTTCTTCCTACGAGTGTCTTTTTTGGCTGTTGGACACATGCTTTGTAGGTGACTTTGTCTATGCTTCAGCTATATTTGGTCTGGAAAACCTTTGCTGAGATCTAGTTCCACACATATTCTTGCAGAATTGTAGATTTTTTCCTCCAGTATTTGGTGTCCATTGTTTGATGTAATGCCCAATAGTATTACCAATTCCTGCTAGTAATTGTTGATTCCAGAGGTGTATTGGGAGATTACCTAGCCGTACATCTTAGAGATGACCATTGTATTTGCATCAAATTCTGGAAACCATGGTCTGATGAAGAGTCCTGTGGATCCCTAGAACCAAGATCCTTCCTATATTACAAAGTCTCTAGCCTCCGCAATAGTAAAGTTCACTATGAAAAAACCTTTGGAACAGAGATGTGTTACACATTGTGTAGTCCAATTCCTAAAGATCCAATGAAATAGATCACCCTGTTTGGGCCAAAAATAGTTGAATCTACATATTATTGCTTTCTTTCATATATAGTGTAGTGCTCATCTATTTCAGGTATGTCTATGTTATATTCTGTGGTGTGATTCAGTTGTTCCACAACTTATAGCCTTGCGTCCATACCTGTTTGATTTGGTGCTGCTTTAGATGTGCTTTTCAATTGAAGAATGTTTTTAAAGGATATACTGCCTATTTTTTTCCCTGATGTGTTCCTGTAGTTTTTGTTGTACCAGTCCCACTTCCCTCACCCCTGAATGGATTCTTGCTGTTGTCTATTCCACCCCCTCCTCTTATTCTCAGATTTAGAATTATTGTTGACACGGGTGCGATTTTGTAATCCCTGAGGTACTTTGTGTCCTGAAGTACTCTACCATTGTGTATCATTTTTTGTGAACTAGTGGGATATCCAAATTGTTGCAGTATATGATTCTGCAGTTGCGTTACAGAATCTGTCTCTTTTACCCAAAGTAGTTGCATTTTTCCAACTGGGGTTTTCACAAATACTTGGAATTTTCTGTCTTCTGATACCCAGTGGGCATCTCCGTCCACTGCCCAGGACATCCTGTTCCATAACACTAGATCTTCATCGTTCATATAACCTTTTCGGGCTTCTTCTGCTTTTGGCAGTTGTAAGTTACAATAGAATATTGTCCCAACTCTTGTTTTCCCCCAGATCAGATCTTTCTGTAGCATGTTCAACCTTCTGAGCATCTGAGCTATAAAATCGTTTACAGATCTCGGGATATTTTCACCTTCCTTGGTGTGTTAGGTGGACCCAGATCTGCACAAAACTCTTACAAGTACTACAAGACCATACTCAAGTTTATATTTAAAAAGTATTAGGAGTATGTTGTTCCTTACCTCTGGATCAATGGTGTTTATGCTGTCAGATCCAGTGCTATGGACATCATGGATCTCATAACCATATGCTTATAGTGATGCAGAATCTGTGGTTGCAGATACACTCTACATTACTTCCATGTGTGCTCCATTATTGTTGACGTTGCTGCAGCCCCTAAGAGTTGGATTAGTTACATTAACACTCGATTTCTAAAAGGGGAGAATCATCTGCAGGGTAGTGATGATGCTCCTATGTGCTTTGGTAGCTCTATCTGCCGCACCATGTTCCAGAACATCAGTACATTTCTCATTTTCCTTGTTGAGGTAACGTGAATCTAGCCGCAGGGAGCCTTCCTTATCTTTTCCATTGATCTGCTTCAGCATCACAACCAAGACTTGAGGCTTGTAAGTCCGGTCGATTTCGGCTACGAATGGATAGCTGTAGGTGCAACAACCATTTTTCTGCAAACCCTAGATCCAGTGTCCTCTATTTCAACAATCAACATCTCTTTTCTTGAAAAAAAATATTAAGATTTGTTACAAATCGTTAATAATCTTACCTTTATTTTAACAACTTGGGAAATATTTTCTTTCTAGTTACTATTCAATTGCACTAGCAGTTTGGTTTTCACAATTGAACATTATTTTACAAATCGTTAATAATCTTACCTTTATTTAATAACTTGGGGAATATTTTCTTTCTAGTTACTATTCAATTGCACTAGAGGTTTGGTTTTCACAATTGAACATTATTCTTATATTTAATTTTTACATTTTATTATTTTTTTCTTTTATTTTTTAAATATTTCTTTACATATATAAAATTTTAGGAGGATGAATAAAGTGAAGTCGCAACATTTTTAGGATCCTCCCCATTGTAGAATTTTGATGGCAGAATATAAATTTTATTGAGAAGAAAAATTAAATGAAGATGTCATAAAAATTAACAAAAATAAACATATATTAACACTAAGAAATCCCCAAATTTAGGGGAAAACCAAGTTAATGGAATTATATTAGTCCCTTGTCCAAAAACAAGTCAAGCCGACCAAGTGAGCATTCACTATTCACCACTTTGGTTGTATTAAAATGAGGCATCGATTATGAGGATAATTTTTCACCCACAAAAAAATGGGCCACCATCCACACTCTTTTCCTTAGCAATATATAATTGATGTAATCCATCAAATGAATGTCTAGACTACTTTCTTGAAGGGACACTTGGAAGAGAAGATCTTCATGTCTCAACTAGAAGGTTTTTTTTTTAAGAGAAAATAAGAGAAATTGCGCAAACTTATTAAATCCTTATATGGTATAAAATAAACATTGCAATCCTAGCATGCAAAGGTAACTAAGCATATTCTAAAATTGAATACCACTTTAGCATTGAAGTGACTCATCATACAAATATATTTATGTCCAAAAAATAATTATATTGGACAATTGTTGAAAAGTTTGGGATAGTAGAATGTAACCATCTATATGTTGGAAAAAATGATAATACTAAGACATGGGTGAATCAATATTATAGATAATTTTAACTTCTTTATGCCAATTTACTTTTCTTATTTAATCTTGGAAATCATTCATATACTCAACAACAATATGAAATATGGCAGCAACATGAAATTAACAAACAACAAAACACACCGTGAGAATCATACACATGAGACACAAGGTTTTCACGTGGAAACCCTTTCGAGAGAAAATTGCAAAGCTTAGTTTTTTATTGATGTAAATAAGAGCACCTACTCTACTACATCAATATGTTTTGTGAGCACCCACTCATAGGAAGCACCAAATCCCTTTGACTATTTGCTAGCACTCACTAGCATTAACAAAAAAATCCCTCTTATTGTAGATACCTATCCAGCTTACTAGAAGCACCATATGAGGTACCGACCTCATGGATTTGTTTCAAGCAGCAACTTGCAACTCCTTGGATTTTTTCAAACAACAACTTGCAGCAGGCACCAACCCCCAAGCATTTTTTAGTTTGGTAGCCTCTATGCCTAGTAAGAGATTTGATTTCTGCTCACTGTACTGTAGATTTTAGCACTCTGAACTACTTCAACTATAGTCACTCATCTCCACCCATGTGTATTTGTCATCTGCTCTTCATCAACATACATCAACTTTTGATCTTCTGGGCTCCTCAGTGAATTGTATGCTCTCTGCCTTGCTTCAAAAACCATGGGATCATCTCTTAGCCTTCTTTCACACAACACTCATACGCTTAACTCTCGACCTTGCTCACATAGCATAGGAGAATTCCACCTTTAACAAAGAGCGCACACACAACATCGGCCTTTTACATATTACCGCAACTCTCATGGTCTTTTACCTCTTCCTAGGAACTCCGGGCCTTTCCTTGAATAACATGCTCACATAGCCTTAAAGAGTAGTGCACACTCACAAAGGTCTTTCTTCTTGGCTCTCTAGAAACTATGGCTATTTTCCCCGATTTCTCATCTGAGCTCTTGGGTTTTGTCCCTCTACTACCCTCTGATCGATGCTACCACTTTGTTTTGTATTCACACTACACGAGTATACGTAGACATGGCCCTTCATTTTGTTTTTGTGTCTGACTTGGTCTTTGCCGCTACATTAACCATGGGAATGGACATCTCATCAGTTCACAGTCAAGTATCCTTTATTTCTACATTCAACTTCGTATCTGCTGACACATACATCTTTAAAGCCTCTGTGTTTCTATATCAAAGATTTTTCCACAACAATGTAATCTAAGTGTCTTTTCCTTATTGAAATTTTATACTTAAAATACATAGGAAAATGTGAAGTTCCAATTTATCTTTATCTCCTTTTCTAGCTCCTTATCAAATGTTTCACTGTAGGACCGGGTGCGATGATCGGGGGCTCAGCCTTAACGTGCTAAGTCCTTTAGCACTCTGATGGGGGGCCTTTTTCCTTTGTTAAATGTTGCACCCTTATTTTTCTTGGCTTCCCTTTGACAACACGCTAACACATCAAAGCCTCTTCACTGACCTTTATTCAATTACCAACTTATATAAAGTGTCAATATCCTAAATCCTATGATTTTCGACTTCCGATATGATGTCAAACCTCCTTTGTGGCACTTCCTTAGTGGTGACATGTGTCTTTAAGATATCTCCCATTTGGCCACATCAAAACACCAAATATGCATGTCACGTATCCTTCCATACCATCACATCATGCTGACATCAACTCCCACTTGTCCCTTATTAGAGCCAATCATATATTGCCATTTTTCCTACCATAGGAGAGAGAAAGGGGTTGTGATCATCGATATACCAATGTGTCGATACCTCGATCAACGATATTCTAGATCACTGACCTCTGACCGCCGATGTGCGAATCTCCGATTGTGATCACCGATATTTCTAGTGTCAATGATGTGAAATCACTGATATCATTGGGCTTTCGATCTATTATTATCGATATTCCTAGATTGCCAATCTTCGCTGTCTGATATTCTCCCCTGCCTAAGGCTTCAAAACAATGAACATTAGTGCACCATAACTTTTGAACCATGAGTGCGTTGTTAGACTTCCACATATCATTGAAAAACTCTTATAAAGAAATTTCCAATGGAGAGTGTCTGATGTTGTCTTTGAGTCCATCTGCTACCTCAAATATGGCTCCAATCTCTATGACACTCTTCAGATTTTTGCCTCTCCAAATCATTGAAATCACACCCACCATGGTGATCATTTGCATCACACCTGCAACAATCATGAACTTCCACCTAGTCCATCACATTAATAATCATTTGATGCATTCTCCAATAAGCCTTCTATTGTGATGATTTTATTCATGAAGTTTGTAGTTATCATGAGATTCCTCCTCGACCACCAATCTCAACATCTGTTGTGACAAGCATTGAAGCTAGTCTGTTTGACATCAATGCAAACACTCCTACCAACAGTTAGGCAATTCCAACTACCTAACACATCTCCCTAGCATGACTATTGACATCAACACAAACACACTTGCAGATGCCTTCACTACGCCATTGACCATCTAGACAATGCCAATTGTCCAACAATCTCCCCCTTTAGAAATGATGGAAACACTCCATCCTTCTCTTCATGTGATGGTCAATCCTCATGTTTCCTCCACACATTACATTGCATGAGACACCAATGGCCTTTTTTCTTCTTCACAGGCCATCACAACTTCTAAAAAACTTCTCCCCCACTTTGACGTTAATGGAAAGGAGCTAAAAGCTTCATTTCACCCACCATGCAATCACTGACTCTGTAGGCAAGAGTCTAGTTGTTGATATGTTCATTCTCCTTCACAGACATCTCTATTAGGGCTATCGTTGCTACTTCTCCATAAACTAGTCATATTTGATATGCTCCCCATGAACATATACTGCTTATTCTTTAAATGCCTCCAGTTTTGGTCTTGTTATGGTTGCTAGATGAGAACTCTCTCCACTAATGCATCTTTTATATAAAAAAATGATACTCATTAAACTTCTCATGGTATTGTTGTTGCTAGAAATACCAATTAATGTTGATGCATTTTAGCTTATAGTACTTCGCTGCTTCTTCTGCTTCCTTGACTCTACTCACATTTTCTAGCATCACCACTTCTACCCTTGAGATCATTCTCATACCATAGGTACTTATTCTTATACCAATTGCACCAAACGAAAAGAGAAACCTGGAATAATGTACTAGGAAAAATCTAATCTTTATTTTCTCAAAAAGAAATTTCCATTTTCACACAGAGTTACTCAACATGAGCACAACACAATCAATTGACATAGCGATTCCAATTGAGGGTTAGGGACACGAAAAGCTTACACCAATTGTGTTTCATGAACATAATGTTGTTATACGTAATCAAACTGACAACTAAAATGAAATAAGCATATTTCACCAAAGATGCAAACCTTTTGTTTGATCAATAATCTTCCTTTCTGAAGCTACCCATTATTGTCTGCTACTAATTATAAAATCTTCTCCCCCTGGGCCAATGATATTTCATCTATTATAATAGTTTTATTACATTTTCATGGGGACTTGTGAACCTGAATTGAGTGTTAGCTTCCTATCATTCCACACTTCCATTGCAGCCCATCTTCTACCCACGACATAAGATATTGTTGCATACCCTTCATAATAGCTTCACTCCTCCTTTTTCAATCTTGATACCTCTAAAATAAACCAATTTATTCTAGTAATCAACAAGAAAACAAAACCATACATTCACAATCATATGCACATTTCTTTTTATTCCTTTTGGATTCCTACATATGACTTATTTGACCTCCCTTGAGGCCATTATCTTCCTTCACTAAAGAGAAACATAGGATCTACTCCCCTTGAGAATATCATCATCCTTCTTCCTCCAAACCTTCAAAGGTCTTGTTACACAGTAATTTGTAACTGTCTCCCTGTCATTCTCCCTACTGTGTCATGAAATCAAATCCATCATGCTCATGCTCTCTGAATTGGCCAATAACCCTCTTTGCCAAAGTTTATTTGATCATCGCGACTGTTATTGAAATAACCGCGTTGACTGGCAGCTGCTAGTGCAACTGATGCGCTGCGAGCGTGGAAGCACACGAGTTTTCCATGCTGGTCAAATTTCATAGCCAGTGCATCCTCTGTTTGTATTAAGTCACGCTAACATAGTCTCCGCTGTTATCAAGACGCGACGTCAACGCTCCAGTCCAGTTATGCACCCGCATTGATCCTGTTTGGGCGAATTTGTTCTAACAGCTAGCCTTCCAGATGACTCCAAGCTTGGTTGTTGGCCTTGTGAATGTCGCCCTCCCTTCTATGGCATGTCGGTTCGTCATATGAGCCACCTTTCTTGGAGATAAGCTTATCCTTCCACCATTCATGGAGACTTCTTCTCCTATATAAGCCTCTACCATTGCCATGAGCAGCTATTTTTTGGAAATAGTTTTTGACAGAGTGGAATTCATAGTGTTTTTAGTGCTGCTCCTAATAGGTAGTTGGTGTGTTAAGTGTGGATTGCTAGAGAGCTTAAGGGAGGTTGTGAAGTATTGTTGCCTTGTGTGAGAGAGAGAGTTGTTTGTCTTGGGAGATCTACCTCTAAGGGTGAATGCTTATGAGACTTGCTAGCTGGACCCTCTTGAGAAGGACTCAACGTCAGAACATTGGTTGTACCTTTCTCTAATTTTGATTAATAAATGATAGATGACTACTGTTATGGTTCCATTCTCATTTGTCTTGTAATGGTTAATGTGAATTACATCCTTTCTGACTGATGTATAGTTGCTTTTATTAGATTTCACGCTTGTGTTTGTTTTCTCTTTGCATGTGCAGGTGTCCATCCACGAGGATAGTGGAGGATTGTGACCGACCAGAGCAGAGGAGCGAGAGTGGCATCTCTTCATCAAACAATAGCACTGGAATCCAAGTAGGTGTTCATTTCCCACTTTTTAATTGCAACTAGGAGCTTTCATAGTAGCATTGATTGATTGTTGCTAGACCCGTTCTGGGCTAGTAGGGATCGCCTCTATCCGTAGAGGGGATTTACCTCTCCAACAATTTGGCGACTCCGCTGGGGACGTTGCTTGTGTCTCTTGTTGTTCATCCTTGTTTTTGAGTTTGATTGTTATTCTCTTGTCAAAGATTGGGGATCAGTTCTTTGCTTCTCGATTTCCTGGTCCACTCTGGGAAATGCCTTAATTGTTTTAAAATCTATCACCTTGGTCTGGGAGCTTTTGGTTTGATTCTACCTGTTTTTTAGCCTCAGCGCGGTTTATATTAGAACAGTCGCGCTGACGTCGTGCATCTGTTTCTTTGACTTCACTGTCATCGCGCTTGTACTTTTAATAGTCGTGATGACCTTGATTTCGAGCCAGTGCGCTTAAGCCGTGTGCTTCCACGCTGACACCGCAAAGTTGTTACACGTGTTGTCTGGTCAGCGCCCAGTTGCTGAGGGTAACCCGCGCTGATCCTGTAGAATTGAATTTTGTTCAATTTTGTCTCCTGAGCCTGTTGGTTTGACTATCCCCTTCTCTTTCCACCTAGTTTATGACTTGATTTCTGTTGTTTGAACTGTGAGATACTTGCTTGCGAAGTCTTGTTCCGCAAGGGTTCGTTTATTGCTTGCTTTTCGGTTTTGGAAAACCTTCCTCTTCGCTTTCGCTGCTTGGTTTGTATCTTGCCATGACTTTTACAGTTGCTGGAATGTGTTGAATCCCTGTTTGACTGGTTTTAACTTCCATCCTCTGGGTGTTTTCTTTTCTCTATTGATTTCGCACCCTAGCCCTAGGGCATCTAGTGGTCGTGTGCGTGTCAAGCCTTCCATGGGAATCTTGTTTTCTTGTTTGAACAGCCAACTCTAGATTTGCTTTTTACACTTGCTTAGTGATTGTTGAAGTGTTTTTGGTTGTTTTCCAAGCGATTTTCTTCCTCCTTGTTTGAATTCCCTTTTGTCTTGTTGAGCCTAGATCACATAGCTCATAAACCTTAGTTTTTCCTTTGATTTGGAAAACTGTTTTGGTGTCTTGGGAACTTTGTTGTGTTTTCATTGAGTGATTTTATTCCTTTTGCTCAGCGTTGCTATCTCTCAAAATTCATCTTAAGTGCTTTGTGCCATTGGAAGAGAATCAAACTAATATCTTTTGCATTCAATAGTTAAAAGGGAAAAAGAACATTTCGTTGATTTGTATTTTCAAAAGAAAAGTCTCGTTTCCTTGCCATTAGCTGCATTAGATTGTTTGGTTGCTTGTGTTCATTTTGTTTGATCGAAAAATTCCCAACCTTCTCATAGTTAGAATTCATCGAACGAAATGGTAGTCTTTGGCATGTAGTTTGCATCTAAGTAATTGTGAGAGATCATACGGTAGGACCTGAAATCAAAAATTAATTCAAGATCAACCATAAAATAAACTGAATAAACTTAAAAAAACATTGGAACTTAATGCAAATATCTAGAGGTCTAGGCTAGAGATGTGCTCCGGCGCCATTAAACCTAGTCACTCTTGCTTTCGCATTAAGATTGGGTGATTCCTCCTGGTGTGATTCAATTGTGGTCTAGCACAGATTTGGGCTCCCATGTACCGTCGCGTATATATGGGGAGACTCCACTAGGTTTGCATCCTTTATCCATAGGAAGCCGATTCTACCGCCTTGTGAGCCGTAACGCACCGAACACAGCATTCGCAAAGATTGACTGCAGTAGTGAAAGTCCTTGGTTTTCATACGATTGCCAAGGTGTATAAGCAGTTTTACGGATTGCTTGGTAAACCCTTTGCCTGGAACCTCCAGAGCAGTCACTTTTGATCCTTTTCGGACTCCCTAAAAGAAAAGGTGTAAGTGAGCGTCTTGTCACTTCGTGTTCATTAAACATTCGAAGGAGACTAGAGTCATCTTTTCGTCCTTTTCTCGACTCTCGAAACATGAAAAGGTCAAGTTCAGTTCCTGTGTCTTAAAATTTTATTCGGCCACGATAACATTACCTGGTTAGATCTTGTGTGCATTTAGTTTTGAGTAGGGTCTCTTATCGTTAGCTTGCTTAGGGTCTTTGTTTGATCATCCTGGCGGATCCATCAACTCCGTCTCCTATCCCAAGTGACCAAGGGTCTCCATCTTCTGTTGCCCCTGAAACACCGGTTTGTGATGCTCTTCCCATTGTTCCGAGCATCCAACCATTGAATTCTCGAGCTCTAGAGGACGATTTCTACGAATTTTCTTGGATCCCTGTTTGGGAGCCCTCTGAAGAGGATTTTCTCGCCACTCCTGTCGGTGTCCCATCTCCGATGGCTTCTTCCGATATGGGCGACACCTCTCTTGTGTCGAGTGAGCCGTCCGTCATGACGAGTATTGATCTCCCATTTCGGCGACATACCCAATCATCTCTACACCCTACACCGTTACACCTTTGGGTATCACGGTGTCGGCGCGCTATAGATCTTTGAGGGATGCTATGAACTCTACAGCTTCGTCTTCTGTTTGGGATCAAAACATCATCCCTACCATAGGACAGTTTGTTTCCCAAGTTCACCATACTGGTGTTACAGCAGTCCCAACCAACCCGACCGTTTGTGTCGCGTCGTCAACTCCAGTTGTTAGTGCCGTCACAACATCATCTGCTGTCACTTCTGCTACAGGCCCATCCCGAGGTCCAGCGCAAAGTGGACAATCGACACATACTCCTAGAGTTGTGCACCCCGCAAGTGGTGGTCCTCCTGCTTCCGGTCATATGATGGTAGAGGAGGCATATTTTCAGTACTTGCGTAATGTCCAGAGCCCAGATGGGCAAGGCCCGTATTATGATCCTGAGAATCATTACTTGTATACCTCCTTGCCTAAAGTGCCTTATGATGAGGCTTCTGTTCCATTGAACGTGGCTTGGGGTACCACCGGGTATGGTGGTGGCTAGTACCATCAGGGACAAGGACAGCAAGGACCACCCTACCAGGGTCAACAGCCCTACTTGCAGCCTAATCATGGGCAGCAGTATGATGGCCAAAATTACCTAGGTCAACAGGGAGGCCCACAAGGACAACCCAATTAGGGACAACCTTTGGTCCCTAGTGGTCCAGCTTTTACGTATCTTGGGCAACCTTTTGGAAACCCGAGACAACCCAATGCTCAACAAGGACAACCCGGTACCCAGCAAGGCTAACCTTCGGGGCAACCTTATGGGAACCAGGGACAACCTTATGGTCAACAAGGTCAACCCGGAAACCAACAAGGCAACCCTTCTGGGCAAGGGGGCCAGCCTTACGTGCAGCAAGGCCAGCCTACCGCTCAGCAACCATCTGGTCAACAAGGAAAATCCTCGGTTGCGCAAGGGCAGCCCCTCACTTAGCAAGCTCGACCTTCTGGGCGAACAGGGCCGTCTCAGATCCGACCAGGACAACCTTCTAGCCAAACGGCTCAGCATGCAGGCGTGGTACCAATCCCGGCTCCTCATTCAGGTGGGTATCAATCCCGCATCCGTATTCAGGTGGGTATCAATCCCAGCCTCCGTATTCAGGTGGGTACCAATCCCAACCTCCTTACTTGGCGGGGTACCAATCCCAACCTCCTTACTCGGGCGGGTATCAATCCCAGCCTCCTTATTCAGGTGGGTATCAATCCCAGCCTCCTTATTTATGCGGGTATCAATCCCAGCCTCCTTATTTAGGTGGGTATCAATCCCAACCTCCTTATTCAGGTGGGTATCAGGCCCAGCCTCCTTATTCGGGTGGGTACCAATCCCAACCCCCGCATTCAGGTGGGTATCAATCCCAACCTGGTCATCAAATGTTGCCTGGTTCCCAGGCTCAGTATGGATACTAGCAACCCCAAGGGAAAAATCAATATACCCCGTATCAAAATTACCAACAGCCGCAGGGTAATCCTTATCAAAATTATCAACAACCTGCTGGCCAGTATGGTAACCAATGGGGTGCTGGGAGGCAGAATTAGCAACCCGGTTCTGGAAACAACCCTTACGGACAAAATCCTTCTGGACAAGGCCCATTTGGACCTATCCCATCGGGACAAGGACAATGGGGGCAACCAGGAACTGGATGGAATTCTGGTTCTACCTCGTATCCGGGACAAATGTCCTTTAATCCGAAGCTACCATTTCTAGCAACGTTGGAACTGCCCGATGTGTTGAAGTTAACGAAGGATCCCATCCTACACAATCCACAATGGCCACCAGTTCCAACTAAGATACCTAGTGACTGTCCCAAATTTGACGAGAAAGCCGGGGAGGACCCTCAAGCTCATGTGATGACATATCACTTATGGTGTTCGTCTAATTTATGGCTTGATGATTCGATTCGGCTTCGCCTCTTTTAGAGGACCCTCACTGGTTCGGCATCTAAATGGTATATTGAATTGACCCGCGCATCATTTCAAGGTTTCAGTTCGTTGGCCATGGCATTCCTGACTCATTTTCAGTTACCCATTCGGTACGAGACAGGGACTCACCTCCTCACGTCTCTTAAACAGGATACTGCTACACATATCTCCGATCATATTCATGAATGGAGAAGGCATCGCAGGTTGATCAAGTTCTGGATTCCTGATCAACTCCTCACCGACTAGTTCAAAACTTCCTTTGCTCCTAAGATTGCACGGGACATGCTATGGGAGCCTGTGTAACTGAAGAGCAAGCGATCGCGCGTGCTCAGTACCTAGACTTAGTTTACTCTCAGTCTGGTACTTTGTATGAGTACTTGCCGGACGCCCCCAGGCCCGATACATCCAAGGCTCCGCCCAAGCCATCTGTCGATGGAGTCATTGGCTCTGTAAACCAAGCCTCTAAAAAATCATCGAACCCTGGGAAGCAAAAGTCAAGTGCATCCAACGAAACCACTTCTCAGGGTGTTTTAAATTCTGGTAACACTTCCAAGGTCAACGTCGTCCAGTCCACCACGGCAGGCAAGGCCTCGAAAGGAAAGAAAAAGGAAAAGGGGAAAGGGAAAAATAAATCCGAGCAACCCAAACAGGAATCCTCTAAACCTCTAGCCGAGGAAGGAGCTAAACGCAAACCCAAGTATCCTTGCCTCATTTCTGAGGAGGATCACTACACTAAGGACTGCCCTAGGTGATCCGAAGTTAGTCGTTTGTTGAAAGGTGCTCCTGGGGTCCCTGCAGTTCTGAAATAACCCTTTCCCTCTCAGCAAACCCAAATGGTGACTGACCCCTCTTCTTCTCCCTTTGGTTCCCAGGTCTTCATGGCTGAAACTATTCCTGTTCATATAACAACTCGAGCAAAGGAGTATCCGTCATCCGCCGGGAAGGAGCCAGAGGTTCCCTCAAGTGCTCCTTCATCCAGCTCTGGTACCCTCCATATCGAGAGACCGAGTACTGAGACGACAATCCGACCCCCTCCCAAAGGGGTACTCATAAGGTCTTCTTATAATCCGAATGCTCGTGCTGCCCAGCACTATAGCATCGTAGAGGACTTAGCGCAGGCTCCGTCGGCTATGTCCACCTTAGAGGTCCTTCAGAGTTGCCCCGCCCAGAGTAAGTCCCTGCTATCGGCCATCGGTGGCATCGACCTAGCAGACTCGGATTTGATTACCTTCGACCTCGAGAGCCATGTTCCTCGACTGCCTCATCAGATCGCTTTCCTCATTCAAGTCGTCATCAATTCCAAAACGATCCATCATACAGTCATTGATGAGGGTGCATCAACTTGCATGATATCTATCACATGTTGGAAAGAAATCGGGTCTCTGACTCTGAGTCAGTCTCCAACGACCTTGGAAGCATTCGAATGGAGAGAATCTCGACCCTATGGTATTCTTCAACGACTACCAATTACCTTAGAAGGGAAGACTGTAGAAGTAGAAGTTGAGGTTGTGGATGCAAATCTCACGTATAACCTCCTTCTGGGCTGGAGTTGGATGTACGCCATGCGTGCCGTGGCTTCATCCCTCTTCTGTGTCATTCATTTCCCCCATCAGGGAAAAATTGTCACGTTCGACTAGCTTTATTTCCTCGCTTCCTCTTCTGAGGGAAACATACCATTCGTTGAGCATACCGCCGTTCCTCTTGAGAATGTGGGAGCTGGAATTTTCAAAGATCCAACCCTCATGGGTGTCTTCTCCCTCCCACCTCCGAGCCTTGCTTCACTTTCTTTGGTCTCGGCTCGTTCTGATCCTTCATTGCACTCTGTTGCAACCCTCGGTCCCTCCGCCAATGGGGGCACTGATCCTCTAGCTTGTAAACCTCGCTCGACCAGGGGGCATGGGCAGATCGTCGGTGCCATTGATCATTTTATACAACAGTCCGAGCGATGCCTACATTATCTAGGCCGGTTATGCATCAGTGCGATAAGGCGAAGCCCTGAAAAGGGCTTGACTTGAATTGAGTATCATGCGAGCTCTTTACATTTTGTACATACATGTGCTTTTGAGAGTGTGTTTTGTGTCTGCGTGTTTATTTAATTTTTATCTTAGTGTGTCGGCGTGACCGTCGCTTATTGTGTCTTTCGCTTCTTGGGCAGATGTCTCGATCACCTTACGTTGGTTTCGCTGATGGTGCTTCCCGTAGTACTCGCAACCTGTCATCTGCGGCATGGGTGATCTACGATCCTCATGGTGAGTTAGTAGATATTCAAGGAGTGTGTCTGGGTTGTACAACAAACAATGTGGCTAAGTATAGTGGTGTAATTGAATTATTAGCAGAGGCGATTAACCTCGGAATCCGCTCATTGGTTGTAAACTTAGATTCGCAGCTTGTATTCCACCAGCTCAACGGACGATATTTCATTAGAGATCATCGTATTTTAAGGTTGTATTTACGTGTTAAGTTATTGGAAAGAGATTTTGATTACATTACTTATCATCACATTCCAAGAAGACTTAATGCAGTAACCGATGCATTGGCTAATTATGTATTGGACAGACATTTTCGTAATATGTAAATCAACAAAACATGAGAAGCATAAGATACAATAAAAACACCATGTATATATATATATATATCGCGTGGCGCACTAAGGCGCTAAAAAATAAGTGTACATGTCCAAAGTAAAGCCGACGTTCTCAGTACATTTGAGACGTATGTCTCTCAAAAACATAAGTGAAAAATGAATCCTAGGCATCTACTATGGTAGGTTATGCTCTCTGTATCATGTCACTGCCCGTGCTACTCGCCTCAAAAGGTGGTGCATCCTGGGTTCCACCCCCACTGTATGAATCTGAGAAGCTATAGGGACCTCCTCGATCCCATGGTAATCTGGCACTCCCGCCAGCAAGCCCTCGAGGTTGTGCACTACAGTCTCCATCATGTCGCCTCCTGGAGGAGTCGGGACCAGGGCCCCAGCACCTTGTCCCTCTCTCCGTGCCTCCGGAGCTAGACCAAGGGGTCTCATGGGTCCCACATCTGCATATCATAGCGTTTATCAGGACATGTACATGAAAAATTTAAAAAACATTACAAAAGATAAAAAATTAAAAAGAGATCAAGTGTTTTGCCTCCATCGTCCCAATGCTCTCCCGTAGGTAGTGGCATGTCGGGATCACCGCGGAAATCCATACCGGCATATCGCCAGTCCTCGACGAAAATGACCTGGCGATCCAGCCACTCTCGGAAAAAAACACCCCATGACACAGAGCAGCTGCCACCTCCACGCGGCATGACCCGGGCCCATCGAGTAGCCCTTGTCTCTCGTGGACCGCTGGGCAGATCCACAACCATATCCTGCAGCTGTAAGGTCAGCACCCGCTCAAACATGAGCGGAAGTAAGAGCGACCCATAGCCGAACTGTTTCGACTCTCCACGTCGAGAGTTGCTCAGTTTCCTCTTCATGCTGGTCGTTACCGCTGTTACCCAGTTGAAAACAATGGGCTGTAGACACTCGAGAGCTAACAATAGATGGGCCTTCGAGGCCTCGTGATTCGCCAAACTCCCCGCTGCCCGGGTCACCATGAAGAGTATGGTGCGAAGGACCATGTCACCCATCGTTGGAATGCTCACCTTTCCACTCCGTTTTTTATGCTCCTGTGGACACACTCGAGCTATGAGCTGGTCAAGAGTCTCACCGCTGGGCCGTTGCCCCTCCAGAATGGGCATCGCAGCCCGGCGTGACAACCCAGTCAAAAAGTAAATATCCATGTAATCAAACTCGATATCACGGCCTCAGATTGTGAATTTTCCGTCAACTCGGTTCCAAGCTTTGATCAAGAGCTCCAGAAGGTCAGGCTGTGCTCTCAAGCATGGAGTGAGGAAAAATTTGAGGAAACCACATGCCCGCATTGCATTTCGGCACCCCGCATTGGCATAAGCGGCTATATATTCGTTATCATGAGCCCTCTCTTGCCACACAAACGCCATTGCGTCCTGCATGACCACCAAAAAACATTAGAATGCTAACCATTGAAGTTTCTACGTCCAAATCTTAAAAAATAAAACTTCATGGCGTCAGCGCGACTGTTTTTAAAACAGTCGCGCTGATAATGGCGCCTCTTTGTTTTTTCCTTGGGTTAGCGCGGAAGCACACGTGTTTTCCGCGCTGACCTGGGAGGTGGTGTGTGTAAACATAAATCGATCAGCGCGGACCCGACAAGTGAATCCGCGCTGACCGAGAGCGCACCAACGCTCAAAGAATTCGGCCAAATGGCCAAATCCCACCGTGGAAATGCTCAGAAAAAGACTCAAAATGAAGCGCAAGGTGAGAGGAACCTACCTGGAACAAGCTACCGGATGAATGGTGTCTGCACGGGGTGGAATTCGCTCCGTCAACTTCACAGCTCCACAACGTTCTCCAAGGCTGAAAATGGTAACAATGGTAAAAAATGACTTTTACCCCCCTATTTATGGTAAAAAATTCTTAATTGACTTTATAAAAGTGGGTTTTTGTCATGTTTTTACCATGGATTTAGTGCTAATGTCACTATGTTATGCCTTTATGCTTTTTTTACTATGTTTTTTAAACATGTCGAATAGGTTTACGTGGGTGGTTTTCTTGTGTAGGTTCTCAAAACCGGCGGGGTCACCATGGTTCTATATACACTTGGTCCCAAAAATGTCGTCTTTAAGCTCTTTTCCGACATAAAGCAAGAAAAGATAGCCGAGCTTCCTTTCAACTCGTCAAAAGGAATGAGAGGTGGTCGCTTTAAAGCTCTTTTTTCGACCGTTTAAATTAACAAAGATCATCGGGTGTTTGTCATTTCGCACTCGTTATTGGCTCTAAAACGACATGCTTCTGACCGCTTTTTTACTTTTTCAGGTCGAAGTCACTATTTACGAAAAGTACTCCTTGGTCATAATGATCGGGCGGTTCTTTCGAGCATCGTTTTATACTTTTTCGGGCTCGAGAGACACAACTTTACGAAAAAGGACCCCACTGGAGTTTTCTTTTCTGCTGTCTTTTCAGACTCTCTAAACAGGAAAAGACGCTGAGTTCTTCCTTTGTTAGACTCGTTAAAACTTAATGACATCGGATTTCGTCGAAATGACGCTCCTCAAGCATATTCTATCCCCGTCAAGCTTGTCATCCAAAAATAACTGAGGTACTCGCCAGAAATTGTGGGGGAAATAAAGGAATCATAATCATCGTCATCGGCAATATGTCGCTCTTGAACATGACACTGTTTGCATCCGTGTCTAGGTGGGGACATCTCATCTCATTTCACATTTGCTTCCATGGGTTTGGGTTATCCTATTTGACCATTCATCTGTTCATTATCTTGTCATCATGACCCCTGATCATTTGACCTCAAATACTGCCAAATCCGTCGTTGTGCCGCCGATATGTTCAAGAGAAGTTGGCCTCTACAAAGAATATTCAACCTCCCTCTGATATCTCACACAAAACATATTGTCTCTTTACGTCTCGTGTTGATGATGTGGGAAACATTATGGCCCACCTTCGACAAAGATCACTTCCTGTCGACTTCAGCTCATTATCCAAGAAGATGACCTAGGGAGTCCCTTCAGGTACCTTGGAGCCTGCATGCCTCAATGGCAGGTTCTTCGTGTTCGACGCGAGGTTTTCATCATTGGCCTCCGATCGGATGACTCTACGGGTTTTCGACACCAACTCATTCATTCGCACGCCATGGATTGTACCTATAGTACCTTGAGGACCATCGTCATTATTGGTGGCACCTCTCACGTCTGTTAACAACTTTCATCATTGGCTGGTAATCAGACGATGTTCAAGCATGTTCGACTTCAACTCCTGTATTCGCATGCTTAGACTTGTACTTTGTTCGGGTTTGGATGGAGCGCAAGACCCTGGTTCTAGTCTGTTGTGAGCTAGGCTGCGATTTTGTGGATTGTTATTACATGACTCATTGATGGATTGTGGATTGTTGTGAGCTAGGCTGCGCCCATACCTGAGTCTTTTAGGATGGTTGCGACCATACCTTTTAATCATCATGGTCTCTTCAGCTAGGTGGCTACATCCATACCACAGAACTTCTTCGTAAGTATTTTGGATGGCTGCGCCCATGCCTAGACTACATGTAATGGAGATATCAGTTGTACCTACGTGCAGGTTCTTCTTGGTGGTGTTTCGGTTCAGCAGTTTTGTAAAGCATTTCACCCCTCCCACTCTCTCGGGCTTCATGCTTTAGGGGGCATCTGTTACACAGTAATTTGTCACTGTCTCCCTGTCAGTCTCCCTACTGTGTCATGAAATTAAATCCATCATGCTCATGCTCTCTGAATTGGCCAATAACCCTCTTTGCCAAAGTTTATTTGATCATCGCGACTGTTATTGAAATAACCGCACTGACTGGTGGCTGCTAGAGCAGCTGATGCGCTACCAGCGCAGAAGCACACGGGTTTTCCACGCTGGTCGAATTTCATAACCAGCGCATCCTCTGTTTGTATTAACTCGCGCTGACATAGTCTCCTCTATTATCAAGACGCGACGTCAGCGCTCCAGTCTAGTTATGCATCCGCGTTGATCCTGTTTGGGCGAATTTGTTCTAATAGCCAGCCTTCCAGATGACTCCAGACCTGGTTGTTGGCCTTGTGAATGTCGCCCTCCCTTCTATGGCATGTCGGTTCGTCATATGAGCCACCTTTCTTGGAGATAAGCTTATCCTTCCATCATTCATGGAGACTCCTTCTCCTATATAAGCCTCTACCATTGCCATGAGCAGCTAGATTTTGGAAATAGTTTTTGACAAAGTGGAATTCATAGTGTTTTTAGTGCTGCTCCTAATAGGTAATTGGTGTGTTAAGTGTGGATTGCTAGAGAGCTTAAGGGAGGTTTTGAAGTCTTGTTTCCTTGTGTGAGAGAGAGAGTTGTTTGTCTTGGGAGATCTACCTCCAAGGGTGAATGCTTATGAGACTTGTTGGCTGGACCCTCTTGAGAAGGACTCAACGTCAGAACATTGGTTGTACCTTTCTCTGATTTTGATTAATAAATGATAGATGACTATTGTTATGGTTCCATTCTCATTTGTCTTGTAATGGTTAATGTGAATTACATCCTTTCTGACTGATGTATAGTTTCTTTTATTAGATTTCACGCTTGTGTTTGTTTTCTCTTTGCATGTGCAGGTGTCCATCCACGAGGATAGTGGAGGATCGTGACCGACCAGAGAAAAGGAGCGAGAGCGGAATCTCTTCATCAAACAATAGCGCTGGAATCCAAGTAGGTGTTCATTTCCCACTTTTTAATTGCAACTAGGAGCTTGCATAGTAGCATTGATTGATTGTTGCTAGACCTATTCTGGGCTAGTAGGGATCACCTCTATCCATAGAGAGGATTTACCTCTCCAACAAGTCTAGTCCTAAAAGAAGCATTTCTCTATAGCTTCTTCTTTTATTCTATTTGGGGTTCTTCTTGGTTGCCCTTCGATAGAGGAAATTTTTCTTTCAACGCCTCTTTCTTCACCCAAATCCACTTGAACCCTTTCATACTTATAAAGGGGTCTACTACAGGAGTAGGAGGATCACTCTTTTGATTTCTTCCTCGTATTTTCCTATTTATCTTTTGACGCACAAAACTAAGGATAAGGCTATATTTCTCAACTCCATTGTCTTTCCTTGTCTTCAAACCCCGATCTCGTACATTCACATTCTTATCCTAAGAAGAATTCCATTTCTTCTCATTTCTGTAGCAACCTCTCTTGTGCCCAAATTTTCCACAATCATAGCATTTGATTTGGAGTAAGAAAGGGGTAGAGGACATACTCCTTTTGACAACACTTTTGCCAAAAATCCTACCATGGCTAACATGCCTTCTCCCAGCCATTTTGTGCATTCTTGGCTTACTCCTATCCAACACATCTTGTTTCCTTGCATGCCATCTACAGTCTATGGATTTATGTCCAAAATTTTTTGATTTAGTTCAACTATTGTTTTGCTCAACTTCTCATTCTCGGGCTCATAATTTTTTTGTTTGTCCTCTTTCTTGAGATTTTCCTCTCATATGTCTTTGACCTCCTTTAGAGCTGAGGTAAACCTATTTCTAGAAAAGATCCTTTCATCTAGTTAATTTTCTTCACTACGAGAGGTGCTCACTTATGAGTAACATGGTCTCTCTTATGTGACTTCTATCTCATCAACAAGAGTGTGATGAGAAATGACTTCTGGGTGTTCTGATTTGTTGTTGGGGAAGTAGAGCTCCTGATCCTCTCCTTGAGCCACATGGATATCTCCACTATGTATACATTGTAGACTGTCCATCACTTATGTTTCTAACTTAAAATCGCTCACCTTGTCAACATCGAGCTTATATAGCCCTCTGACAATGACTTCCTTGGCTTTTACATTCTCCTCATTCTTTTCCCCATTCAACATGGAGTGCCACAAATCAACATCCAAGGCTATTAAATATTCCACCATTCTAACTTAACAGACTTCATAATCTAGCTCATAATCTGAATCATTTAAGAATGTGAATCCTTTTGTTGTTAGGAAAACTTTATTAGTAATTGTTTCTGTTTGATATACCTATGATTAAGATATTCCTCAAGGATACAAATTGTTGGAAATAGTGATAATAATGAGAGGGGGTTGAATCAATTTTAAGGCTAATTGTAACTTCTTTATGCCAATATAATTTTCTTATTTAAACTTGGAAAACATCCATATACTCAGTAACAATATGTAATATGGAAACAACACCAAATCAACAAAAATTCATATACACCATGGGCTTTCCTACAAGCAAGAGAGAAACTAATGGATGAGGATGCTTGGGTCTTACAATTATAATTTGAAAAGACACCAATTTTGGCTCATATCTAAAAATCAAAAAACACTTCATGTTCACTTGAGTCTTCTATGTAAAAAACAACCCAAAATATAAGTAAGAAATAATTGTTGTTTTCTTTATTTTTTTGCTTCATTGAATAAACATGGAAACATGAGTTTCGGTTTTTCCCTTTCCATTCGGTATTCCAGGTTTTTTTTTTTCATTTAAACATGAAAACATGAAAGGATAGTTTCACTTTTTTCCTTCTTTTTTTTTTCATTTCGTATTCTCTTTCATCTAAATGGTGAAGTACTGTGGTTTTTTTAAACAATTGAGTAGACAAGACAAGCACCCTATAGGTAGGGTGAGGGACAACTTAGTGATCCAAATTGGATCCTAGAACACTCTCTAAGTTTTCATGAACTCTTAAAATTATGCCAAAGTTTCAAAGTCTTATAAAGATCAAGCTTATCAAAGATATCCTCGTAACAATTGCAATTTGTTATCAGTGTGAAGTAACGAGGACCCTCGGTCATGCTCGCAGATTGTCAGCCCATGGTAACGCACACTGTCATTAATTAGAAAAACGTGAGGCCTTTTTGAGAAACGGGGTGGTTTCTCCTCAAAGAAGGAAAAGTCCCGAGCAACCGGACCCGAAAGGTTATAAAATGTAATGGATATCATGTTGATTCCTTCAAAGATGGGGTCCCACAAAAACTAGCAGAATATCAGAAGGGCTTCAAGTAGTAAGTTGTTTCAATCGAGTCCCACCCAATGCCACACAATGGGTGCCATGCATCCAATGGAAGAGAGAGAAAATCACTCACATCGGAAGAGTAAACGTCATGTTACTTACCCATCCAATATGAACGATGACTGTAGGATCTGGAGGGTCTAGATCAACGATGGAGACACATTCCGATGGATGACCAGATTTGATGAGGTAAATAGGTAGAGTTGTGTAGGATTTGAAGTCCGATGTGGACGATGCATTGGCAAAAGGTCGTGTTTTGTGGGAATTCATGGAGTTAATGGAATAAGCGGTCATTTCGAAAACGTCCAAGAGAATTGACACTCAGTTCATTATGAAATAGGTGGCCACCTCCCTGTGAGTCATTATACAGTGATAATTATGTAGAATAGAGGGATTCAAATGGACAGAGGTAGGGGAACCAGAAAGCTAGGAAGCAGAAACGAACAGTCAGGAATCAGATTGGCTTTAAAATCCATGAAATGAAAGAAAGAGAATCAAGTAAGTTAGAAGCGAAAAGCTGAGAGCAGAGAGAAGAAGTCGAGCTAACTTGGAAAATCAAAGGCAACATTGAGGCAGACAGAGCCAGAGAAAGTCAGAGAGTCTGTGTGCTCTAGAGAAGGCTTGAGAGGTTCAAGCGAACTCCTCTGTATATGCCTGTCATGTATGAGTCTCATATTGGGCTCATACTATTGTGACCAATAGAAATCGATTTTCAGTGAGGATAGTCTGTGTACTCCATAGATTTCAGGGATCCATGTACAGTCTTTCTTATTTATATCTGCTTTGTGAGACTCAAATTGAGCTCACTATTGTAAAAACTTTGCTTTGAAAACATAATAGAGTGACCACCACTGAAGGCTGGACTAGGAGACGTAGCCCAAGAGTATTGGTTGAACGCCTTATTAAAATTGTTGTGTTTATATGTTTACCTATTATGTTTTCTCTAACTGCTTCAGTGCCTGTGTATTTCGTAATCTTATCGATCCGTAGCATAAAATAACATAGGCACATCCATGCACATGAGTGTGTAATACCTTAATTGTTTTTATTAGATCAATTACATATCAAGTGGAATCAGAGCTCTAGGTTACTAAGGTTAGACAAGCTTGTGCTTGATTTTTGTTGAATGATAACTAAATCAAAGCTTAGATTAGGAGAAGGAGAGTTGGTTGAAGCTAACCCAAAAATTGGAAGAGTCTATCCTAACAGGAAAATGGCAGAAGAAAGTCCCTTGGAATCAGACTCCCAGTTCATGGATAGTTTCTTGACCATGAGATCCATGGTAAAAGAAATGTATAGAGAATTTAAGAAAGGTAGAGATGAAGATTCATCAAACTCCAAACAAGACAAACGAGCAGAAGAGTCTCTTCTCAATGACCACTCTAAAGGCAAAGGGAAAGAAGAAAAACTTCCCACACCTCTTGATAGTCCTGAAAATAAAAAGAAGAAGGCATATTTAATTAAATAAGATGTTAAATTTGATTTGTTGATATATGATGGAGAGTTGAATGCAAAGAAGCCATATAATTGGATTAGACATATTGATGTATATTGTAGGGTCCAAAGCATTGACTCAGACAAGAGTAAGATTCAGCTGGCCAACCTACACCTTGGAGACACTGCCTTAGTATGGTGGGAAGGCATGACACAAGCTAACATGAAGAAGCATGGTAAAATTCTTTCATTCTGGAGTGAATTTGTTTCTGCAATTAAAAAACATTTCTATCCAGTAGCTTAAATGCAACAAGGCATGATGAGTTGGGAAACCCTTGGACAAATAAAAGGGAAAAGTGTACAAGGCTACACCCAAGAATTTAGGAAACGATATTTGATTCTCGTACTTTCTTTAGACTCACTTGAAACTTTGTTGAAGTATACAGGTGGTCTACACAACTATTTAAAGCACACCATTGTTATGTTTAATCCCACTAGCATAGATGAGGTATTTATTCAGGCTACACATCTAGAGGCTAGAGGCAAGAATGAGAACCCAGAAGTTGGGGGATCATCAAAACCCACTGCAAGCAAGAACAAGGAAAAGAGAAAACAGAAATGGAAAGAGAGGAAGACAAATGTTGTACAAAAGACACAACCCATTGCAGGAAGGATGGGCGTGATGATGAACACTATTATACTCTGCATCCAGAGCTGAGACCCAAGAAATTCAATGGAAAAAAGAAGAAGACTACTACAACTATTCAAAAAGATTTTGGGTCTGAATCAGGGGATGAAATAACAATCACAACCATAGGTATTAAAGTTAAAAATTATGAATCATCTACTAGTAATTCTGCACAATCTACTGATAATGAAGAAAATGAGAGGAAAAGACATGAGCTTTTTCATATTAGAGTTCTTTCCAAGCATCAAAAGATTGATCCTTTCTTTGATAGTGGCTCACAAGTAAACTTAATTTCTAAAGCAATTGTAAAGAAGCTAGGATTACTAACCACATCTCACAAGAAGCGATATCCATTAGGTTGGCTACGTGATAAAGAAAAGCTACAAGTGACTAGACAATGTAAACTTAGGTTTTCTTTTGGGTCAGCATTTGTAGATGAGGTTGAGTTAGATATAGTTCCTTTCGATATATGTGGAATTGTTTTAGGAAGTCCTTACTTGTATGACAGGAAAGCCATTTTATATAGATCTGAAAACAAGTATCAACTTGTTAAATATGGAATTGAATATATTGTAAGAGCTCATAAACTCAAGGATGATTATACTCTCATAAATTCAGGGCAAATGAAAAGAATTGTAAATTCAAACAATTTTTTTTTACTGATGGTTGTAAAGGAAAAGAAACCTGATAAAACCAGTGTATTTGAGGGCTGTAATTCTAAACATCAAGCTGATTTAGAAAATTTTGTTTTAGAATACGATATACTATTTCAAGAACTTAAAAATATGCCACCCCAAAAGAAAATAGTACATAAAATTAATTTGCAGCAAGATGCTCCATTGCCTAACATTAGAATGTACAGGTTGTTCACTTTAGAGAATGCAGAAATCAAGAAGCAGGTACGGGAGATACTTGAGAAAGGGTTCATAAGACCTAGCACATCTCCATGTGGGTCTCCAATTGTCTTTGTGAGAAAGAAATATGGCTCATGGAGAATGTGCATTGATTACCAAGCACTGAATAAGACAATGAAAAAAAATTGTTATCCCCTTCCTCACATAGATGATCTACTAGATAAGTCAAAAGAAGCTGTTTATTTTTCCAAGTTGGACTTGCATAGTGGCTACCATCATGTCAGAGTTGCAGAGCAAGATGCATGGAAGAATTCTTTCAAAAACAAAGTAGCGATTGTATGAGTTGTTGGTTATGCCTTTTGGCTTAATTAATGTTCTTGCTACTTTCATGAGAGTAATGACTGATGTACTCAGATCGTACATTGATGATTTTGTAATTGTATATTTAGATGACATTCTTATATTTAGTAAAACATGGGAAGAACATTTGAAGCATGTAAAGCATACTCTAGATGTTTTGAAAAGAGAAAATATTTATGTTAAGCTCTCAAAATGTGAATTTGGTAAAACATCTTTGAATTATTTGGGTCATACTGTAGGGGGTGGTGAATTGAAGATAGATCCCTCTAAGGTTGTAGTCATTGTAGACTAGCCTAAACCCAAATCTACTATAGAAGTTAGAAGCTTCCTAGGAGTAGCATAATATTGGAGAAAGTTTACTTCTAACTTTTCCTTGATTGCAGCTCCCTTACATGCTTTAACAGGATTGAAAAAGGTGTTTCGGTGGGGAGGAAAATAGCAGAAAGCCTTGGGCATATTGAAATAAAAGATTAGTAAAACACTAGTACTAGGGCTACTCGATCTTTAAATACCATTTGATATTGAAACAGATGCCAATGACTATGCCATGGGTGCAGTGTTGATGCAGCACGGTAAACGCATATGTTATCATTCTGAGACATTGAATTTTGTAGTAGTTAATTATCCAGAAAGAATTGTATGCACTAGTACAAAGTGTGAAAAAGTGGAAATGTTACCTAATGGGCAAAGAGATAGTTATACATATTGATCATCAAAAACTTCAATATTTTCACTCACAAACTAAGTTGCAGCAATCAAGACACTATAGGTGGATGGGTTTTCTACAACAGTTTCATCTTGTCATTATATATAAAAAGGGCATACACAATAAAGTTGTAGATATGTTGTCTAGACCAATCATAAATGCATCTACTATACTTAAGCATAATTCAGTATTGCATGAAAGCTACATTGAACAATATTCTCAAGATATAGATTTTAAAGATGTATATGTAGCTTTAAGTCATGGAAAACAAATACAAGAATTGTATTATCATGTTAAGGACCAACTCTTGTATCATTTTGGAAAGTTATGCATTCCACAAACTGAAAGAGTAAACATAATTCGAGAAGCACACGCTTCTCTAATATCAGGTTGCTTTGGGGTAAGTAAAACGGCTGCAGAACTGCAAAGATTTTGTTATTGGCCAAAAATGAATGAAACGGTTTCTAGATATGTAAGAGGGTGTACCATGTGTGCTAAAAGCAAGCCCATCAATAGAAAACTAAGTTTGTACACTCCACTACCATTTCCTTCTCATCCTTGGGAAAGTGTTTCCATGGACTTCGTTGGGGGACTGCCTAAATCTAGAAAAGGTCATGACTATTTATATGTTATTGTTAATAGGTTCAGAAAAATGTGTATTTGAATGCCCTGTAAGAAACATATTACAGTTGAACAAACTGCAAAGTTGTTCCTTCAACATGTATGGGTTCATTTTGGATTACCCACTTCCATTATATCTGATCGAGACTCCTGATTTGTTGCGAAATTTTGGTCAAGTCTATGGGAATTGATGGACACCAGACTAAAGAAGAGCACAACTTTTCATCCTCAAATAGACGACCAAACAGAAGTGGTCAACACGACAGTGATCTAGCTGCTCAGAGGATATTGCAACAAGCATCCCAAGCTTTGGGATGAACACCTATGCTATGTGCAACATGCTTACAACCGAACTAAACATTCTTCTACGCAGAGATCTCCTTTTGAGACCTGTTTTGGTTTCACACCAAGGTCTCCCTTGGATTTTGTCTTTGGTAAAGAGATAGCAGTTGATGGACACAGTGATGTGGACAAGGAAACCAAGTTCATTGGAAAAATCCAAGAGATTCACTGGGAAATACAAGAACAACTGGAAAATAGCCAAGCCAATCACAAGGCAAGGCATGATAAGCATCAAATTGAGCATAGTTGCGAAGTTGTTTATCAAGTCTGGTTGTATATGAGAAAATACAGAATGCAAGGTGAAGGTAAGAAGCTAAAGCTAATAAGGTATGGACCTTTCAAAATACTTGAGAAAATAGGTGAGAATGATTTTCGCCTTCATTTGCGAGCTTACATGCACATTTACTTAGTTGTTAATGCAGAAAGCTTGAGACTATTTGAACCTTCATTGATTGAAGATCTTGAAGAGAAGAGTCAATTTCCTTCTATTGATGACCTGTTGCCTGATTATCTCAATGAATTATAGGAAGATATTGTACTAGACAAGAAGGTAAGGACAACGCATAGAGGGGATGTTGAGTACCTTAGTATTGGGCTCAAAGGTTCAAACCAAGTAGTGAAAAATGGATAGAAATTAGGCAAGTGAGGAATTTATACCCTCACTTGATTGATGCTTAAAAACGAACTTTCGGTGGTCCAAAAGGTTTTTCAGTGGGAAGCTCGTGATATGAATTAGATCCTAGAACACTCTCTAAGTTTTCATTAACTCTTAAAATTATGCCAAAGTTTCAAAGTCTTATAAAGATCAAGCTTATCAGAGATATCCTCGTAACACTTGCAATTTGTGATCAACGCAGAGCAATGAGGACCCTTGGTCAAGCGCACAAACCATCGGCTCATGGTAACGTGTGCTATTGCGAATTAGCAAAACGAGAGGCCTTTTGGAGAAACATGTGTGGTTTCTGATAAGTACCTAATTGTATATCGCTAGGAAAACCGCTCAAAGAAGGAAAATCCCTAAGCAACCAGACCCGAAAGGTTATAAAATTTAATAGATATCACACCCTTTTCGTCAGAGGCAGGATCCCACAAAAACTAGAAGAATATCGGAAGGGCTTCGAGCGGTAAGCAGTTTCAACTGAGTCTCACTTGATGCCACATAATGGGTGCCATGCATCTGGTGAAAGAGAGAGAAAACTGCTCATATTGGATGGGTAAACATCATGTTACTTACCTGCCCAATATGAACGATGATCGTAGGCTCTAGAGACTCCAGATCAATCACGGAGACAGGTTCCAATGGATGACCAAATTTGACGAGGTAAACAGGCAGAGTTGTATAGGATTTGAAGTCTAACGTGGATGATGCATTGGCAGAAGTTCGTGTTTCATGGGTATTCTTGGAGTTAATGGAATAAACGATCATTTCAAAAATTTCCAAGAAAAATGACGCTCAATTTGTTATGAAATAGGTGACCACCTCCCTATGAGGCGTTATACAGTGATGATTATGTAGAATAGAGGGATTCAAATGGACAGAGGCAGGGGAACCATAAAGCCGGGAAGTTGAAACGAATAGTCAGAAAGCAGATTGCTTTAAAAGCTATGAACTAACAGAAAGAGAAGCAAGTAAGTTAGAAGCAGAAAGCTGAGAGCAGAGAGAAGAAGCCAAGATGACCTGTAGAAGCAAAGGCAGCATCAAGTAAGACAGAGCCAGAGAGAGTCGGAGAGTCTATGTACTCCAGAGAAGGCTTAAGAGGTTCAAGCAAACTCCTCTATATATGCCTATCATGTATGAGTCTCAGATTGGGCTCATACTACTGTGACCAATAGAGGTCAAGTTTCAATAAGGAGAATCTGTGTACTCCAGAGACTTCGTGGATCCAAGTACAGTCATGTTGATTTATATCTGCTATGTGAGACTCAAATTAAGCTCACTGTTGTAAAAACTCTACTTTGAAAACATAACAGAGAGGCCACCACTGAATGCTGGATTGGGAGATGTAATCGAGGAGTATTGGGTGAACTCCTTATTAAACTTGTTGTGTTTATATGTTTTCCTATTATGTTTTATCTAACTGCTTCAGTGGCTGTGTATTTCGAAATCTTATCGATCTGTTGCATAAAATAACATAGGCACATCCATACACATGAGTCTATAATGCCTTACTTGTTTGTCTTAGATCAATTGCAGATCACTTTGACAACGTCAACAATTGGAAAAGGAATCATCCAATACAAAGAAATGAAAAAAACCACTAACCTCTTATAGCCATGCAAAGTCTTAGAACTATTACATGTCCAAAATGTCAATCTTATAGCTTTAAGTCTTTTATTTTCCCATACAATTAATAAATCAGGGGTTAAATTATATAGAGAGGGAAAGGGCGACATTTTCCAAGCTCCTTTGGGATAGGGACACATAATTTATTTATTCCAAGGGACTTAAATGAATGAATATGCTTAATGCCTTTAGGTGACATCCATTTTCATCCAAACAATTACAAGATCAATTGCTAAACTCTAAAGAACATAGAACAAAAAGGGGAAGAATCTCTTAAGTACTAGATGTTAGTGAGGCTACTAATGCTTTTGCTAGAAGCCATTTATACTTAATGCATTTAGATGACATTCATTTTCATCCAAAGAATTACAAGATGGTAAACTCTAAAGAACATAAAACAAAAAGGTGAAGAATCTCACAAGTATGAGATGTTAGTGAGGTTACTAAATTTTTTGCTAGAAGCCATTTATGCTTAATGCCTTTAGATGACATGCATTTTCTGCCAAATAATTACAAGATGGTAAACTCTAAAGAGCGCAAAACAAAAAGGGGTAAGAATCTCACAAGTACTAGATGTTAGTGAGGTTACTAATTCTTTAGCTAGAAGCCATTTTTTTGCTGGAATCCTACCAATTTTTTTTCAAAAAATATTACCACTGAATGTGTTTGAATAATATTTGTTGTTTATGATGGAAATGGATTCAACGGCATCAAAAAACTAGTGTAATACCGAAAATGGTGAAGCTTGACACCTATAACCAAGTTTTCCCAAAAATTCTCTAGATTTTTACCAAAATCATGTCAAAATTTCCACTATTTTGCTGGAAAAATTCTAGCATTATTAGTCTACTTTTAATATACTATAACATTTTGTCACCAATCAATGATGTTGAGAAAAAAAAATGTGATATGTAAGAACACAATATAATGCATTTGTAAAATTTGGTTTCTAGTGGATGATATTGCAACAAGAACCACTATGTGCAAAAGCCTAATATTATGTGTGTGTAAAGAGTTTTACATATCCCAAAAGTAAGTAAGCTTAACCAATTCAAATCTCTAGAGTTATAAACTTCTCCTTAAATTTTACACTAGGCTCAAACTTTTTATCAAGTTCTTAACTAATTAAAAATACAATATTATTTTTTTTAATAATTATTATATATGTTACTTATATTATACATAAAATGATTTTCCTTTTTCAAATATTATTACAAATATATAAGAAATGAATCATTATTAAAATCTAAGTTAATGACATTGTTTTTACATGGTTTTTCAATAAAACTTGTCACCCACTGTCATCGAATTGTGGGTTGGCCATGCATGTGCATCCTAGTACAAGGTGACTCCCAAGTATGAGAATTTTCAGGTATGTTTTGAGGAGACCATTTCTTTTTCCAATTTGTGAGTACCTAAACATTTTACAGAGAATATACATTCAAGGACCGATTTCAAACCACCAAAATTCAAGTTCTTGCCAGAAAAAAAGGACTGCTAGTTAAATTAGTTTGGTTTACCCATATTATGTGGGTACTTAGGGTCTTCTAGTTCATGTTTAGTGAAAAATAAGAAGATCTTCTTAATCAGATAACAAAATCATATTCCCTTTGAAAACAGAGCTCTTTCTGATAATGTAAACCATGAAATTAGTGAGATCATTCATTTATCATAAAATCCCATGTACTCATTCATTCAATAAAACGTGTAGTGTAGATAATTATAAACTTGTTTATTGTGACGTTTTAAATGTCTGAATGCACTTACAATTTTTTTTGTTAGATAACCTAGATAATTAGGTATTCTAAAACATGGTTGATAAACTCTTGGCTGAGTCCCAATGCATGACATTCAAATGCACTAATACATTTTATATTTTGAATAATTGGAATTTTGAAATAGAAATACAAATAACAAAAATGTAATCTAATCCATAAAGTCAAAAAAGCTAATAGTCTTAAATGATATATGACACATCTAAACTTAACAACTAATTCAATTAACATAACAAAAAGGTGCTATTTTATATTTTGAATAACTCGGATATTATGAATTGGAATTTTGAAATAAAAATAAAGATTGAATAACTCATTCATATTATGAATTGGAATTTTGAAATACAAATAAAAATAACAAAAATGTAATCTAACTCATAATTTCAAGAGAGCTAATAGTGTTAAATGACACATGACACATCCAAACTGAACAACTCAGTTAACATAACAAGAAGGTACCAGACACATTTACAAAACTACACATTCTAATTAACAAAGGCATCTACTTGTTCTAGTTATAGTGAGGTATTAACTTAACAGAAAGATTATTTATGATGCATAAAAAAATTCCGTACAAAGATATCCCATAGAATTTTTCCAAGTCTAACATGCACAGTAAAATCCAAGAGCATCATGTTATCTACACTAAACAGAGTCAAATACATAAAAATCTGCCACATTTTACAACTGACAAAACACACATTCAGGCCTTCAATCAAGCATATATTTAAATATTATGCATTAAACTTTAAATATTATTCACTAAACAAAATTTGGTGCTGACCAAATAGAAAGGATATTCATGACTATTAAGAAAATTCTCTTACAAATATCTGGTGGCATCATTCCAAATCTAGAACGTATAATAAAACCCATAAGCTCATGTCACATAGGTTACATATACTGAAATATACTGAAGATATAGAGAAATGAACCAGCATTTCGGTGCCGATTTAATACAATAGATTTTCACAAGAAGCAATAATACAATAGATTTTCACAATATAAAACCAACCCATTTCAGCTATTGATGATGGTAATGTCAAACAGTCTACTACTAATACAACAAGGAAAATGCTACTTAATGCCGAGTCAAGAAATAGAGTAATGGAAAAAGCTTCAAACTAGATGGCCACCCAAAAAAATGTTGTTACTGAAAAAAAAAAAAAAGTTACCGAAAACTTAAGTTGAGAACAACAAGGTTGTCTTGCTGCAACTCCACCTCCGTCTGCATGTTGGACACGAATGGTTAGGATCAAACCATAACAGAATGCACTTTGCATGAAAACTATGTGTACACGGTAATTGTTTTGTAGAATCTCCAATGGAAAACGCTTCGAGACAAATAGGGCACAACACCACATAGGGAAAACGCTTTGTAACTGTTTTGAAGAATCTCCGGTGGAATACAGGCTATTCATCCTAGGAATTACGCAAGATATTAGGGGTTGGGAGAGCTATACAATTGGCTAAGTGTTGTCCAAGAACTAGCTTGTGAGTAGAGAGAGTTGAGCATACTTGTGCAGAATTGTTCTAATGGGAGCAAGAATTGTATCTTCATCATATTTATGATATATGCAATACAGATAGAGGAGTTTTGAGCAGTGGATTTCCCCATATACATCTTGTTTTATGTGCCATTTATTTGTCTTCTTCTTGTTCTTATTGTTTTCATCGATCTATTGGCTTACACTTGTTGAATGTAGAATTAGATTCTTGCGCTGTGCTTTAGTACATTTCATGAGCGTGTGAATCTACAAGAAATTCTAGAAAGGCTCAGTTGCCATATACTTAGAGATTTTCCTTCACTCTAGCTATCAATAATGGAGATTGATGCAATGGTATCTTCAAATAATATGGTAAGTGTGCCTAGTGAGTGTGAAACACAATTGTGTCAAGGTTCTCTTATTGTGAAAGGGGGAAGAAAAGTGAGCCTCTATGTGAGAGGTAATAGTACCATCAAGGAAGATACATACACCAACCAAGAAGGTTTTTCAATCATTGAGTGGAATAGTCCATAGTAGATGTGGAAGTCATTAAAATGAAAGTGCAAGTAAATATCCATTCACCATCTAGCGGAATAGTCCACAATGGATGTGACGGTGATTATAACCAATGAGCGAGAAAGGTCTATCTAGTATCCTATGGATTAGTGCACAAGGATGAGACAATAGTGATAACCAATACAACACATTCCCAACAAGGTAAGCACTAAAACAACCTAAATAGTTCAACTATCTTAGTACATGGGACAAAAACATGAATTACAAATGCTCAAATAATAGCCTTAAAAACATCCACAAGTCATACATGGAAACGCGTTGGCCTGAACAAGCTTCTATATTAATAAAAAGTTCCAAGACACATACTGACATCATGCATCAGTAGCCCTAGTAGTGGGACTTTGGAGCACTCCTCGCTCCTCAAAGAACTAACTGAAACTCTCTATGCTTTGTGGTAATAGCCAAGGCAAAAATTTCCTTACTCATGCAATGCAAGGGTAGATATAACCAAAGGTGATGCTTGACCCTTCTGACTCTTTGACTACCCTTATGACTATTCAACTTCCTATGACTTTTCAACTCACATGACTCTTCATATTCATGTGTGTCCATTAGACTTCCACTTTACATTAAATTTGATTTACAATAGACATGGATCATAATAGTGATGTGGCCTTTGACATCTCATGACACAACTTGACATGTCACTGCTGACATGGACTAGCTTGTTGAGGTGGCAATGTCAAGCCATTATTGCTGTTGAGTGATAGATGTGTTCTTGGATGCACTTTCTCTTCTCCTATGCATAACTTAATGATGTGGGGTCTTCAATGATATTTGGTCTTGGGAGGTGGTATCATGCATATGTTCCCTTTTCTTGTACATGATAAGGTTGTTTATTGGTCCAACTATAAGTGAGTGATCTAGCGTTTCCACTCCTTCTTCTCTTTCTTCATCATCTCGTCATGGTCTAACAATGTACTTGTTCCTGCAATTCACTCATGATGGTACCACCTCAAATCCAAAACTCCCTAGTATAAGATTATGCACTGTTATCCATGGAGTGAACCCGTGATAGGTGACAGGTTGGGAAAGAGGGCTCAGTAACTCTGCATTGTGCAATTTCAGGAGACAGGAAAGGAGACGGGTCATTGAGACTACAGAGAGTGCAACTCAGGGTTGGATGAGGAACTCTTAAGTGCAATCTTCACTTCCAGGGAAACTTGCATAGAGGCCACTAGGATACAAGATTACACATTTGATATCATTAGTGGTAGCTACAAAGTAGGACCCCAGGAGGTAGGTCTATGCATTTTTCTGAGGGAAGGTAGGATTGGGTAGTAGAGGAACCAAAGAGGATAGATCAGTGCAGTTTCTAAGGTGAGTAAGTACCAGTTGAGAGAGTACATTAGGGGACACTTCTGTGTAGTTCTGGGAGGTAAGGTAGGATTAGGTCTCTTCTCATTGCAAGGTTATAGCTGGTAGGGAGGAGGCTTGACGACTGATCTTGTGAAATTCCCAGTTTAGGTCAGGTTTAAGGAAGCTACTGCACAATTCTGGGGAGGAAGGTCATTTGTTGAGCTCTTGAATTGCACAATGAAAGTACCCTTGAGGACAATGACTACACATTCCACAACTCTAGGTAGCAGAGAAACGTCACTGAAGGCTGAGACTTCATAGTGTGCAGCTCAGTCGGGGTTTGGTGAAAGAGAGTTGTTTGGTCCGAAGGATTTTTAGGAAAATGGCTAAGTATGGGAGGGAGGTGAACTTGTAAGGAACTTGACATTGTGCTCACACACATAGCATACTTCGACAAAATGAAAACATAGACCACTGGAACAAAAAGACAAAGAATTACCCTCTATGAGATTGTCTACAACTAAAAGTGACAAATGAGACACTTGAGATAGACTTTAGGAGGACCTTGACAACACTTGTGTGACAGTGCTTAAAAATTTATGCGAGTGTGACAAGTGTTTACATGGCTAGGAAAACTTGTATACACAAAGACCAATCTTCAAGGTCACAAGGAAGGGTTGCAAAAATCCCTTAACAACCAAGCATGTAAAACTATGATAGTTGATCCAACAAGCGAAAGGGAGCAAGACACTTAGAGGAAAAACATGGAATGGCTTTCAGTTCTTGCAACTGTACATGTCATTGAAGACAAAGAATGATATGACATTGATAAGTGGTCATTCATGCTACACTAAGAGGTTCATTTCAAAATATGTGCTTTCTTTTCCATAACTACCCTCCAAAGGGTTATTCATTAGATGGAGTCTTCAGGCGGTCTTGATCTTCTATCATACCCTGGGTTCCTTGGTCTCCTTGCCTTTCCTCCTTAGCTTCTTCATAGTCATTTAGCATTTCATCCTTCTTTTCGTCCACTAAGAGACACATTTGTGCAATTTAAGTGGGTAGTGACTGCTATAGGATGAGGCCTTGGGAGGGCATATCTGCACAGTTTCAAAGTGCAAGGCGAACTGGGCAGTTGAGATGCTCAAGGGACAAAACTGCATAGTTTCTGGAGAAAGTGGGTTCTAGCTGAGGGAAAGACACTAGAGGAAACCACCATACAGTTTTGGATGCCAATGGAGGCTAGGATTTCTACAAATTACGTAGTTCCAGTAGGCAAACGGAAAATCTTGAGGGTTACTGATGCAAAGTGTGCAGTAGAGGAAAGCTGGATGAGGCTAGGTTGCTAGGGAAAATCTAGAATTTGGTTAGGTGTGGGATCAGTGGAACTGATGTGAACATCGATATAAATTAACTATGATCAAACACTTGAACACTTAGTGATACATCATAGACCATCCATAACATTTAAAAAATACTTCGCTTAGTGCAAAAACCTTTGTGATAACTTATGATAAGTGTGACTCTAATTATAGAATTTGAGAGGATAAAGATGACACTTGTGCAAGAGTGCGCGAAGGAAGTTCAAAAAATGTCTATGTGGTGAGGAAAATGCATTCTCACAAATATTCCTTATTGAAGGAAAACAAACTTCACTTTTCATGACAACCGATAATGCCCATACCCAAAGGTGTCACATACTATATAAAGGTAAAAGCATGAACAACTCTTAATGTCAAAGAGGGGAGCTTGAGATCATCACGTTACCAATAAGTGACTAAGGAATGATTGATCAAATGATCCACAGTAGGCTCTGAAATTTAAGTGTGGGCCAAAATTTTGGAGGATGTTGCAACCACTACAACATTTGGCGACACAATGGTTGAATACCAACTTAACTATCTTGTTTCATTTTAGTGAAGGGAATTTTTACTTAGGGGAGTATTGATTCATCATGTAGATTAATTTGGCTTCTCCAATTACCCCATGAGTAGACATGGTCCCCTTTCTACCTTCTCAATTGAATACAGCATAAGACTCAATGAGATGAGAATCTTTCGAATAGGGAAGGTTAGCTTAGCTCGCGAGCTTAAGATTTTCAAAGTATAGTTTTTCATCTCAGGTGTTTCTCTGCTACCAACAAGAATGAACAATACCCTAGCAGAGTCACACAAGAACACAAGCATTTGTCCACTACTAGCGAGCCTAGACAGTACCCCGATGGAATTTCTTGCTTCACCTCTTTGTGTATGGAGTCTTTCTCTTATTTCGTTGTTATTATTTTTTTTTAAAGAGAATTTTGCATTGACACTTATTTATTTTATGGAAGAGGGATCCTGACTTATTGAGAGAAGGAGAGGTTGTTCTTGCAAAGAGGCATATAAGTATCTCTGATTTAGGTTTTCTCATTTAGATTTTCCCCTTCTCCATTTCTACTAGTTGGACAAGCTTGAAAACACCAAAACATAAACTTGAGTATAGGCATGAGGTTCCCAGACTAGACACAAGTTCATGGTTTGACCAAAGCTCTCCTTACAGATGGATCTTTTTTTCCATCAAAACTTCATTGGCCAAAAGATAAGACCAATTACAGGGAAGATAGACATAGGACTAGCCAGATGTTGAAGTGGAATAAGACTCTTTGAACGTCAGCCACATGCACACTTGGAAGCTAACATAGGTCCACGCACAACACTTATTCACATGTGGAACAAAAGAAAAACTCAACATGGAAGGAAATAAATCAAAAGGAATCAAGACACAAAACCAAGAGAGAAAATCCAAATACAATAGAACAATATGACTAAGGCAAACATGATGTAGAATCAGGACAATGAAACAAGGACAGACTATGAAAAATGAGTGCATGAAAGGGAAAGCTAATGGTGCATCTAATCCTATTCCTAACCTAACAACTACAAGGTCAGGGTCACATAAAATGAAATTTCCATTGAATCCATCGTGATTTTTCCTGGTCTACATCCACACAGATAGGAAAATTTAAAAAATATAAAAAGTGATGTGAAACATAAGATATAAAATATTCTAAAACATACAAAAGAAAAGGAAGGTCTTTCTTATGGGTAGAAAAATGTGTCACAACCACTAATTTCACCCTATCTACAAGCTTAAATTTTTTATGAATACCACTTTTCATGAAACCTCAGAAGCCACTTGTGGATATGTCTTCATATACATTGGGCTCTTTGGCAAGCACGAGGACATATTGAAACTTGTTGTCTACAACAAAGATTGCTAACTAATATTTTTCCAATCATTTAGTGATTGGATCATAAAATTCATGATGGCCCACTTGAAAACCTCGTGATATTTAGGAATATTAATTTTTGATTTGAGAAGAAGGATCATGATGGGAATCTTGTAAGGGAAAATAAATATGATCATTGGCGAGAGTAATGCCAAGATAATGAGGACCTTTCATAACCATCAACGAAGTCTGAAGTGCTACATTTTCTTGATAGAAATATGAATAGAGAGATGTTAAACAATGGAGATCAAGGCATGTGAAGCAATTGTCATTAGATGTGATGATGGGAAAATGAATAGCTGAATGATAGTCAATGAAGAGAGAGAATTGGTCAGGTGAGCTGATTGAAACATCAGATTGTTAGTTTGCAATGAACAAAGAAAAATCAGTTTGAACAATATTGTGAATGCTCTGAACAATCAAATCAAGCTCCTTGTGAGACAAATATGAAATACCATGTTCCTACAATTGGTGGCCAATTGTACAACCATCATAGTCATCAAAAAAACTTAAAAGGAATGTTAGCACAACAAATGAATGAGACCAGTTGAGGTATGGTGAATGGAAAAGAAATTGATTCGTGTGAAAACATCTGCATTCATTATCACACAGGGATAGTTTTGGTGTGATGAGAGGATAGATTTGGAATACAATATTCATAATAAGTCTGAGGAGATGACGACTATCGGGGGGGGAAATTCAATATGTATGATTCCTGTGCAAAAAGATAGTCCTTGGGATGATCAACTTCACAGTTCCATGATTTCATGAGATATGTACATTCCCAACCCGAGCTTGATGTGAGAGATTTTCATGAAGATGAATGAGTTGCAACAAATTCATAAATCTGGTCATAAGTGAAATTTTGAAAATTTTAGAGATCACACCCATAATACCAAACATTTGTTACACGACAATTCACATTGAGTGAAACCCTGCAGATAGATAGATTGTATGATAGAAACCATATCTGATTTATCTCGGGGGGCTTACTAGAGTCGGAAGATCCTGACATAACCATCAACAAAATTTTAAGTTCCTCAACTCCTTGGCAAGTCCCCTTACCTTTCGGGATTGTAAAATGCATTTTGAAGCTTGAATCAGATCATGCATGGTTTGAGGGTGGCTATTCTTACTAATTTCAAAGCTTCTCTCTAGATGTCAGCCATCTCTATCACAGTTTTCACCATATTTTTCAACTTTAACAACACTTAGATTACTCAATTGAAGAGATTGTTTTAATTGCATGTTCAGAGATAATTTTTTTGGTGATATATCATGAGAAAGAAGATTTGAAGAGTTGTCTTCATGAAAAAGAAGGGACGATGACAGGTAGGAACAATTCTTTGGAATTTGGCTATTTTCAAATTTTTCATGGAAAACCTCCTTGCCTTATATCACTTGAGTAGATAACTCATTGGATGAAGGAGAAAGAGAACATGGAGTAGATATGTCACAAGTGGATGTGTTGCACATTGTAGGACACAAGGGATAGTGAGCTGTCATGGAAGTTTTGATAGGAACATCTTCCTTGAAAGAAACAAATTCTAGATTCAAATCAAAATCTCCTTGAGGAACCGAAAGATGATTTGATGTGCTTGGTCATCCGCCATGACACATGGAAGCAATGGAATGATTACTTCCCAAGGTTGGAGGTTTATTGAAAGAATTGATTATATTAGATTTTCCACCGAGATTAGAATATTGAGAATCATTCCAGAATTCAAACTCATTATTTTGACGTGGAATATTTTGAAATAGACAGAAAGTTCCTTCACATTTCTCCTCCTTTACATGGGTAATGTGACTTATGTGTACCTTCTCACAATTTGAGCCAACAACTTCAGAATCAAGAGAATGTGAAAAATTGGCTTGTGAAGAAAATTTATCAAGCAAGTAATGGTACAAGGACTCTGTTCATTAGTGGTTGTAGTTGATGTCAACCCAAGAAACAGGAGGGGCTACCTCGATATTTCATGGGCATTTTGAATTGACATCTTACCCTATGCTCATTCAAGTATATTATATATGGATATGGCACGCAAAGTAATTCTTCACAGTTTGAGAGATATTCATGTTTGAAGTTAGCAACCCCAGTTAGTAAGCTAAATCCCTATGAGGTTATGGAATGGCACTCATAATTGGTTGTGGTCATTGAATAGTAAATAAATAATAATGTATTTTTTCTCTTAAAATCCCTCCAACGTTCACTTGTTGAGGACCCTCTCAACTAAAGACATTTATATAAATAATGACCATCATATCCTTCTATATTAGGGATTTTAAGAATTCAAATGGGTCATCGTGGGATGTTCATTATACCTTTTGTCTTTAAAGCTTTAGAATCTGAAATTAAAACCCAATTGAGCTAAAATATTGGCTAACATCTTGACCCAATTTTAGATCTTGGTTGGTTATATTTTTTGAGATATGATCTGAGGTAGTTAGGGTTTTTGCAGGCTCCCAAATTCCATGTCAGACATGTGACGTTGGGAAAATCGTCATAAATTTCTCTCTGAGAATTGGATTCAAATATTGTAAATAGTACAGAAAGAGACTATAGTTTATTGGGTATCATTTTTAGGTTAAAGGTCACAACAATGACATGTGGCACGTCGTACAAGTTTATCTACTAAGCCAGTCTATAATCAGTTCATCATGGGAGATTGATCATAGCTCTTTCTTGAAGAATCCACTCTTGCTCTGACCTGTGGGGTTGAAAAGAGGACTCAGAGGGATACCTGAGAATGAAATTTTAGATCCTAGTAATTTGAAATTACATAGATACAACAAGTTCAATATCGAGGTCGTAGAATGCAAGAAAAAGCATTCATTCAAGGATCATTATAGTAAGGACGACACATTAGCAATCAAGGGAAAATGTAAGTATATACATGCTATCAGTTATATCTCCATGTCTCTATATGTCAAAGTTAGTTTTGATACCACATTTCGGATATCCTATTATTTATACTACGCATTTGATGCTACACCAAGTCTCCTAAATCTATATGATGATGTCATTTTTGGATATAGTCTTGCATAGAGTCCATGCCTATATCAAGATGGGAGTATTTGTTTATTATTGCAAAAAGTCAACAAAAAAAGTGACAACCACAACTCAGGTACACATTGTACTTTCAATTTGTATTTATTCATTATTATGCACTTACATGTGTTTTGTAGGCAAAGGTAAGTTGAAGGGTATTTTCTTTCGTTTTGGATGTGGCTTGCCAGATAAAGTTTGCATAGATTTAAGCACAACATCAAGCAAGCATTCAATAGTTGAAGTATCAAGTCAAAGGAAGAATTGTAGCAGGATATCCTTTGAAGATATCACTACCATCTGCATATCATGAAGAAGTATCAAGGCCAAGAGTTAATGACACATCCTTTGAAGACATGGCAATCATCTACATATTGTGAAGTATTAAGGCCAAGAGTCATTTGTAAAAGAGTCGTCATTGCAAATTTGTAAAAGAGTCATTCTTGAAAGGGTGATCATTGCAAATATTGTAAAGGAGTCATTTTTCTTAGAGTCGAAGAGGCAGTTTTTGGAGGTATAGTAGTCACTATTGGGAAGATTCCATGGTTAAGTTGTAGGTCATAGAGTGATTGGGTATTTGGTCAAGTACGTGAAAATTATTGTACATCTTATTGTCCATGGGTTGGGAATCCATAGTCTTGTCTTATTTTAGTCATTATAGGATGGCAGGGAGGTGCTAGGTTGGTGTATGAAGTCGCCTATAGGTTAGGGCCTATGAACACTTCAAGGTGGTAGGGTGGTGCTAGGGTGAGTTGTGTCTTGCTAGGCTGTTGGTGCATCCATTTAGTTTATTAATGAATAAATGAGGGAGTTGGGGCATCCTTGATCCAGGTGCATGTTGGTGGCCACCCACCTATCCCATCTGGACCCCCACAACTATCTCTTTCAGTTTTTTCAGTTTCCTAAATTGTAGCACAGTTTACTATTTTTAGCAGTTTTGGGTCCTGAACTTCTGGAGTTGTTTTGAGGCCCTAAACGACATTTTTGGGGAAATATGGGGGCAACATGAGTCCATGGAACAATTTTTCCCTTCCTAAAGTTGTAGTTCTTGAACAGATATTTCTAACGAGCTATTGTACGCATCAAACGAAGATCGTATGCCAAAGTTACGACCCTGGGAAGCTGATGTACCAACTTACCCAAAATGGGGTCCACAATTTGGTGTTTCATATTCTAGGGTTAGGTTTTGGGATGTGAAAGGTTTTACATTGTTTCTTAACAATAAATAGGCTTTCGAGCCTCATTGTAACATAGTTCAAAGGCATGTAACCGCCATATCTCTTCTCAAAGATAAGCTACCATCACCCTAGATGGTTTATTTCCAACTCTGTTTGTAAGCATATTTCAATATTTTACATTAATGAAATGAAGTATTATTTCCACTGCATCTCTGTGTTTATGGTTATCTCTGTAATTTGTTGTGTTCCTACTTAAATCCGGATCAGTGGTATCAGAGCAGTCTGCTTTTTCTCTATTTTTCTTTGCATGTCCCCAACGAGGTTGGGATATGAGGAGTTAGGTATTGAACTCATCAAACCTTTTGCAAGACTAGCCTCACAAATCCTGACGGCCTCCCACGGTGGACGAGAAGAAATACGAGGGGGTGGGAGATCCTATCAAAATCTTGCTCGAAGAAGCCCTCAAGTGACAAAGGAACATGATGATGGACAACTTTGCCTAGATCCTTCAGCGGCTACCTAGAGGCGACGCATTGGCTTCCAACAGCTACTCTGGAAATGCCACACCATTTAAGGTACAAGTTAATTTTGAAATCCCCATCATCGAGGGTCAAATAGACGCAGATGCCATAGATAAATGGTTAAACCTGCTAGATGTGTATTTTTTTGTTCATGAATTTTCGAGTCGGGAAAAGATTGTTTTCGCTCTTCTCAAAGCAGCCCCCCACGTCAAGGACTAGTGGGAAACCTACTGCGAGAAGAAGGATGAAAGCACAGGCTCACTATTTTCAGCCGTACCCACTTAGGATTCATTCCGGGATGCCATCAAGGAGTAGTACTAGCTTTTGAAAAGCTACGAGGACAAATACATAAAGTGGACCACCCTGCAGCAAGGAGGGGACCAAGATGTGCCAGAGTTCACCAACATTTTTCATACCCTTCGCACACAATTGGGTATCAAAGATTTTGAGTTGCATCTAGTACTCAAATACCGTGGCTACCTACACAGATACATCCAGGAAGAGACGGAGTTCCTGAACATCTCCTCGCTCGGCATGGCGTACCGATATGCTGTCAAAATCAAGCAAAAGTTCAAATAGAAGAAACGAGACTTGGATCTGCAAATCCAAATCCCAAAGGACAAAGCCAAGGTGGGGTGACCCAAGACAACCCGCCGAAGCCACAAGAAAACAACAACACCACGAAGCCAAAGAAGGACACAGGAAAGTGGTGTGAGTTCCACAAGAGTCCCACTCATAACACAAGTGAGTGTCAGACCAAGCAGTCACTGGTGGCCGAGTTGAAGGGTTCAGAATTAGATGCATGTTTCAACCCTGAGCCAGAACCCAACAAGGGGAATGGAAAAGGGAAGTAGATCATTGATGTGGATCCCAGTGCCACTGTTGCCACTGCCAAGATCTAGAAGAATGAGCTCGAAGACCTAGATGAGGGGGAGCACCTTTTCCACTCACAAATGTGGGTGAAGGGTTCACCACTGCAATTCTTTGTTGACAGTGGGATCCAAAAGAACCTCATTTCAGCAGAGGTCATGAAACGGTTGGGTCTACCAACTACACCACACCCGCAACCATACAGTATCGGGTGGCTTCACGAAGGACGATATCTCAAAGTTTTCCAGCAGTGCTACCTTCCCTACAGCATCAAACCCTTCACAGATGAGGTATTGTGTGATGTTACACCTCTGGATATTTGCAATGTACTATTAGGCCAGCCATATTTGTGGAGGCGACATGTTGTGTATGAGTCAAGGCCTCGTGGTGTCATTATTTCTTTGGATAATTCATTATACAAGATACCAGAGGTAGCCCCACCTACCACCACCTCTTTGATCACTGCCAAGAAAGGCGGCAAGCTCATCTCCCAGACTAGGAAATTCATTTTCTATCTGGTTCGCGCCCAAAGTAAGGGGAAGATCATTGCTACATCCATGATCCCCCCAAAGGGTTCCTCCATGCAGCAACAACCACAAAGGGATACAGTCATGAAAAAACACAGGAGAAACTTCTCCCCACCCACAAGGGTACCACACAAGTTTCAGGTGGGCAACAAAGTTTGGTTACATCTGCAGAGAGAACACCTTACCAAAACCCATCAGAAATTCAAGCCACTCTGACATGGTCCTTACACTAGTACCTGTTAGGTCCCTATAATACTAGTGATTACCCCATTACTATTGTAGTTGTATCCCTTATTAATATTGTTGAGCCCCTACTATCCCCATATTTTTATTACTGTGCCCATAGAATCCCTCTTTTTTTATTTTTGTGGCTTTATATTATTATTGTTAGGTCGGCTGGGTTATATTGTGACTCCATAGACTCCTATATATAGAAAGGAGGTTTTGTCATTTGAATCATCCAAGAATTGTTCATTTGTGTAGTGTAAAGGAGGTTTTCCCCTCATAGAGGCTGAATTCTAAGGCGTTGATCTCTCTTTTCTATCTTTTTGTGAGCTAGTTTCATAACATTTGGTATCAGAGCTTTGGATTCTAGGGTTTCGCTGCTCCAAATAGGTCATCGTGTCATTTTCACTATAACTTTGTTTCTGTGACATTTCAGAAGTGAAAAAACAAAACCCATTTGAGATGAAATCGCACTAAACCTCATGTTCGAATTTCAAAGCTTTTTGCACTATATTTGCAGAGATATGATCTGAGGAAGTTGGTCTTTTTGTAGACTCTTGAATTACATTCAAAATAGGTGACATAGGGAAAATCATCATAACTTTCTCTCTGAGTATCGGATTAAAATTTTGTAAGAAGGTACATAAAGAGGACGGATTATAATTTCTTGTATATATTTTTCAGTGCCGTAGGTTGAAACAATGACACGTGGCACATCATACAAGTTCACTTTTTTGGAAAGGTCTATAATCAGGTCATCTTGGGAGATTGTGCATAATGATTTCTTGGAGAATCCAACTTGGATTAGACTGGTGGAATTGGAAATATGACACAAAGGGCTACTATAGGTCACAATTTCGTAACTGGATGATTACAAAATTACAGATATACATCAGATTCAATATCAAGCTCCTACAAATTGAAAAAAGGTGTGTAGTTATTTTAAATTTTTGCTTAAGCTTGGTTTGAAAAATTAGTTTGAAGGAATTCAAAGGGCATAGTAAAGCATTATTATCGGTAATTGATTCCCCAAGGAAAGAAAATGCAAGCACCTAGTAAGAAACCTCAAAGCTCTAGCATGACTCATGAAGAAAAGGAAGAAATGCAACATGATATATCAAAATTACAAGACCAAGTGCAACAAGTGTCACTTGCGCAAAATGTAACAGAATATAAGATGAAAGATGTAGAAGCTAAGATGGATGGCATGGAAGCTAAGATGAATAGCATGGACGCTAAAATGGATGGCATGGATGATAAGATGGAAGAATTGAAGATAAATATGAATAAGTTGCTACAAGAAATGGTCACTAATGGTGAAAGGGTAGTAAAGGA